>JAQSVH010110221.1:0-30565 GCA_029448705.1 Adansonia digitata | reverse complement strand
AAAAAGGTTCTATCAACGTGTCGATTCCCAATAGCATAACCTCATTCAAAGCACTAAACCTGCACTTTAAATGTTTGCATGCATACAAATCCAGATCTTTTAAGTTTCCGCTCCCCAAAAATAAATATTTTGCAGTAAACTCATAGAGAAGAATAAGGACTTGTACTTATATTTGAACTAATCGCAAATCAGACATGAAGCTTCAAGGATACAGAGTGATTAGCACTATTTAAGGATTTAGGTTATGGGCCGTATAATCTCCATGTACTTATGTATTCTTAATATATACACAGTAGAAGACTAAGAGATATGTATGATTCTCCAGGATTTTTTCCCTCAAATCTCTCTCTCTTAATTAAGCTGTGAATTTAAAAGGGTAGCCAAAGGATTCTGTGAGACTGTCATCTACACAAGCTATGAACATTTTGGTTTCAAATACAAATGGATACTACAAAGGCTCACTGTTATATTTTGCCTCTTCCAAAGAATTTCTCTAATAATAAGCTAAAAGATCCTTTTTAAACTAACTGTGTTCTGGACCGGACTCAGATATGCTAATAAAAGCAGCTTTTACCCATTTCTAACTTTATACCTAGCAGATCCTTAAATTGATATAAGACTAACTAGAAATTATTGAAAGACAAAAGAAACACTTAAAAAGGAAAGGCTGTAAAAACTTACTGGATACCATTCTCCTGTAATGGGATCTGGGCGGTCCCTCCCACCACTTGGTGCAATCCATACTAATTTTGAGCCACTCCTATAATGAAACAACAATTCAGCGTAAGGCTCCACATTTGTAGTAAACACCACAGTGCAGATTCAAGCACGTTATCATTCTAAAAGTAAGACAATGGCATTAAGGTACCTTAGCAGCAAAGCCATCTCTTTTAAACTTCGTATGTTTGCATTTCTTTTCATCTCAGCAAGCTCAGGAACATCAAACATGTGCTTTTTGGAGTACACACATATAAGATTTCTAAAATTAATTTGGTAAATTTTTTTCGTAAGTGACAATTTAGCATGTTTTGGCATAATCAATTGAATACAAGTACTAACAATTTGATTACCTTCCCATGCTAAAAGGCTTGCAAAGAGGATCTGTTATGACTCTATCCCCTGCAACATAGATCTGCAGTGTAGAACATAAATTATGATTAAGCACATAGATAATGACTACTACCGCAGGCTCAGAATCGAAAATTAATTTAAGGGGAAATCACCAGGTTCTCAGCAATATGTTGATTTGTTTTCTCAAGCAACAACGCAATGATGGCTGGGTCAGCTTCAGTTTGGTGGTTTGAAATAAGTACAACATTGTGACCCTGCAATCGATTTAATAATTATACCCAAAAAAGCCAGCTAAAAATGGAAAATACTCTCCCCAAGTCCCAGCTGCATATCAAAAACTCCTAAATGTTAAAAACTTAAGTGTCACCGCTTTTACTTATGCCAACAAAAATTGCATGAAAACCCCATAAAACAGTAAGATGTAAGATCAGCTTTGCTTGCATATTAAAACAATAAAATTACCATGACCTAAAAGTGATGACAATTAAGTAATTAAATGAAAATGGAAAAAAAAAATTTAAACATACAAAAGCCGGTTACTAAAATATGTTTCTAGATACATGTTCTTATTAGTTATTAAACCAAGAGCATGCAAGTCTTACAGTAGTCGGAACAAAAAATATCTTCAACTTACTACCACGCTGCTCTATAATGGATAAATCATTTGTGATCATTAAGAGTTTGTCTTTTCAAATGTAAAACATGATAAAAACATCCTACTGCATCTTTTGAGACAGATGATGAAGCAGAACTCAGTCATGTTCAGAAGTATTTGCAGAAGAAACAAAGGGGAAAAGAAAACTAAACACAGTCACCTGCTTGAGTTTCTCCTCTATTTCATAGAAAAGAGAAAGATTGCCCACATATGAATTTCTGCAATGAGTATAATGTTAACAAAAGTGACCCAAAAAAAAAAAAAAACCATAGAACAAATGCGTCCTAGGGTGATTAAAATATAAGCAATATAAATTATATATGAAGAACGAGAAATATTAGCAATGTGAATTAACAGATTATGAGGTAGTTGATAAGAATTAAATTGCATCTATAGGACAAGCAAAATAGATGCTGCTGGGAAGGGGAAAGAGAATTAAGTATTCAGTGAAGTATTCAGTGAAGAAGGGAATAACTCTTGACCCTATGAATATTGGGAGCTTTTAATCCGCAAGAAGGCCAGCCTTGCAATTTTGACAATTCCTAAATGAAATATTGCTTCATTTTAATAGAATACATCACTTCCTAATCAAGAAACCCTCATGGAGTTTATGAAAGAACCACCAAACAGAATACAAAATATAAGAAAAACAGAACAAGCTTAACCTTAGATGGTCTAGAAAAAATAGCTAATAATTAGTCAACAATTGATAACCTTATTACGCTAACCTGAATATTCAATACCTTGGTTCACCATAATAGAGTTATGAAATTGAAAACCTACATATTCCTTCACCGAATCACATTTTCAATTTTCAAGGGAGTTTTCTGCGGCCTTACGAGGACAGTATGGAAGTTGTCCGCTCACCTAAAATCAATCAAAGGCCGAATATAATTTTGACCAAACATGTAATAGTCAAATGGCTCTCGCAAAGCTTTGTGGTAGGGTTGAAAGACAAAAGGATCCTGAAAAATTACCGTCATATATCATGCAGAAGTTTGTAAAAACTTAAAATCTGCATACAATATCTGAAAATGGAAGTTCATATATGTTACAAACTGCGGAGAAATCTTGAAAGACCATTTTAGAAACAATTACCTCTATATCCAAAAGCATGCGGTCAAATGCAACAGCCATGTTTGATAACACAATTTCAGCAGCTTTGGAATCTCCACTTTGGAAAACCTAAATGTTGTCACATGCAAAAAAAAATTCTCTTTTAAGTTTTCAGAGATAAATATTGCAATCTTTAAACTACAATCTATTAAAACCATGAGGTTTGACTGAATAGTCTTCCACCAAGATTTTCTGAGTGCAAACTAGAATTTATAAAGAAGTTGAATCACATTATTTAGCATTATGAAGTTTACATACCTGGTTCTCATAATACATTGTGTATCTTAAGCCAAGTATAAATTGTTCATTGTTCGTAAAAATACAAAAAAAACATATAAGTGTATTATCTGCTAAAATATGGTCTTATTAAAGACAGAAAAGACTGATAGCATTTAAAAAAAAAAAAGCTTTATGCTGCAACCTAAACCAACATAGTGCATACAGAGGAGAACCTATCATATCTACAACATACATTAATGTGCGGTAAAGTAGAGTTCAAGTTTAGTAGTGTACTGCATTTCTATAATTCTGATAGAATTCTTCCATTGCTGCTGCAACATTTGGAGGCAGCCTTCCTGCTTCCACTTCCTTCCTGATTCCAGATAGGATTTCTATAAAAAATAAGCAGCATGAGAGAATAAAACCAATCCTCTATTTTAATTTTGGAACTATAAAAAGCCGTAGTTAAAGTTTATTCAAAGTGAGGAAATTTTTCTATAATTTCTTGGTCACCTATACTTTCAATCAACCAAATTGTCTACTCTCGTCCATGTCCAGCCCCCCTCTCCAATCTCTCTCCCTTTATTATGCTCCACTCAAAGAACTGAGTCCATTTTATATTGGAAACATCAAGCATTATTCATTATATTCCAATAAAGAGGAGATAAACTCCAAGTATTCTTTTCCTAAAGTCTAATGACTTTCCTGGTTCTTGATAGTTGTCGCATTAGACTTATTCTTCAATCAACATTTTACGTTTACGAGGTTTACGAGAACTTTACTCCAGCTCCATTAATCATTGTTATCTTTCTTCACCGTAGGTTTAAGAGACAAACAGGATAAGTTCGCTGTCTCTCCCAATTGACAGAAATCTGGGAAAGTGAAGCTTAACTTGAAAATTGGATTTTATGCAAAATTCTATTTTACTAATTCATGCAGAACAAACAGAATTTGGCTCAATGAGCTTTTCTAATATTTGAACATGTTCTTGATCAATGCATGGATAGTTGGATGAATTAACAGCTCTTATAAGTAACAGAGTCCAATAAATTTTACTTCTGAGCATCTTTCTCCTAAAGTCCATTTATATTCTTTTCTCAAATCAATAAAGACTGCAAATTTTCGCATGAAGCGCTTTTGAGAGTAACTATTCATTTCATTAATCTCTGCATAATCTCAGCAGTAAAATTTTTTAATCCAAGCTTCTAGGAAAACCATAAAAAGATTTAGCGTTAAGCTTTAAATCATTTATTTTAGTTGCATAAACGTAATCCATTCAAGTGATCAATAGATACTAAAACGGACCTTTTCTTAAAGGCCGTTCTTATGGTGCAAGCAATTCAGTATTTGTTGTTCTTTTCTTTACTTTCAACCAAAATAAATAAATAAATAAAGTTTAATAATCACGCAGTCTTTGAACAAATCAAATTAGAACGTATCGTCCAATAACAATTTTTTACGCTCACAATTTTCATGACCAATTCCATTTCAAACATCATACTATTTTATTAAAATATGTTTCCATTCTTCGGAATTAAACAAGAAGAAAGCATCAAGCATTTACGATATTTTATTGCAAACTTTAGTTGTTTAAATAAATACAAAAGGATTAAAAAATAGAATGGGAAAAAAAAGGAAGCGACCTTCCTCGGAGCGAGATTCAAGGAAGGTACGGGAATGCTCAATCTCCGGCCTCCCGCTTCCAGCGCTACCAGCGGCGGCCACAGCGGATTCCTTATCTTTAACGAGCTCAGCCATTGCCTTAGCTTTCAAGGAGTAAAACACGTGAGAGAAACTCCTGGTTGTTGTTTCGGGAGTCGGTCGAAAGAGCTGTAGTGGCTGAAATGGAACCAAAGAAGAAGAAAATGAAGGATAAGAAGATTTGAGTGAGAAGTGAAATGGAGCCCTAGTGGAAGTGCAGCTTATGAACGGGAAAGGCAAAGCAGAGACTTCAGGCATTTTGAAGGAAAGGGGGAAAGAAATACGTATACATATAGACAAGGGGAAGAGGCGAGCAGCATATTGTTGACGTGTCCCAGTATGGATAGGAGGAAGTTATGACATCCAATGGTTATACCTTTTTTCCTTTCTATTTATCTCCTACTGTTTTTTCAAATTATCCGTTTCTTCGGAATTCCTATACGACTTTTCTCAATTTTAGTAAAATGGGTTCGAGAGCTGGGTGGACCATTTTTGTCATGCTGCGTTGCCAGTATGGGCCGTCTGGCTGGTCAGGCTAACCAATGAACAGCACTTTTTCTCTCAATTGGGTTGGTCGCTGTTTTTTGTTCTTCTATTGTCAGTTTTACCGCTACATTTTTTGGGTCTCTTCTAGCATCTTGTGAAAGAACAGAACCATATGAATTTTCCACTCGTAAGGAGTTTTTTTTATTAAAAAAAAAGTATAGTTTTTATGAAATTTAGTTGAATGGGTAAAACAGTGAACAAAGAGCTATTTTTTATATTTTTTGAAAGATAAAAAGATAAAATATATAAATATGATATTAATATATATTTTCAACCATCTAGATGGTTGTACCGTGCACGCATGAGACTGAGATGTATGATATTTTATTCCGTTAAATGTACATATTTTGAGGGTATTTGCATTAAAATGATTTTTGCATGTTCTCCATTTGCTACGACACGGTTATTCAAAATCCATCAACTTGACACAATTAAATTAACAAAATCTCAAATGCATTTATTAGACCCAACATATAATGTCTTAAATTTTATATATTTCTTTATTGGAAGTAAACCGTTCCAACAATACTTACGAGAATTATTCCCTCGCTTTATTTCAGATCATATTTTTAAGTATTTATAAAAAAAATTAAATTAAATTAAAGCTTATGATACGTAACAATAATACTTATTAAAAGCTAACAATAAAATAAATAATAAATATAATTCTTTTAAAATACTAATTTTTGGAAAATAAAATTTATATAATTAAAATTTTTGTATTAAAATGATTGTTTTAAAATATTAAAGTACTTGTTTCATCCTAATTCTTTTTAAAAAAGTAAAAGTTTTCAAATAAATTAAGTTATTTTGTTCTTTATAATTGATATGATAGCGGATTTTCTTAAATTCTTATATTCAAGAAACATAGTGTTAAATAGTTAAATAAATTGAAATGCATTTTCAAAAGTAGTTTATTTAGAAAATAAATACCAGAAGAAAATAGCAAGAAAAAATAGGAAAAAGCGGGAGCAGTGGGGGGCTGGGGGTTAGTAATCTGAAGCAGCATAGCAACATCCAACAACTAAGCTCAATGTCAATGGAGCAATGCAGTTTCGAAATTTAGGCTCCAAGGTGGGTTCTTCTTCAAGTTAGTCATCTATTTTATTGCTCGTGAAGAAGACCAAGACCAGAGAGCAAGCCTTGTTTATTGTTGGTGCAGAAAAGAAAATGAAGAAAGTCATTCACAGCTCCAGCTTCATATTTCAAAAGGAAAGACCCGCTACACCGTAATCAATTCATTCATTCATTCAATGTCCCCTCAAAAATTTTACTATCGTTGCTTCCAAATTCCATCACTCTCTCTCACCTCCTTAAATATTTTTCTGCTTTATTCTTGCTTTCTCGTTAAACAGACATAACTTGTGTATTGTATTTATATTATTTTTATATTTAAGATATAATAGATATTTGTATAAATTTTGATGCATTAATAATGTATATTATAAAAGTTTTGATTTTTTTTTATTTGTGTCTTTGCATCAATTTTTTATATCATATTTTCAAGTATAATTATTTTTAATATATTATATATTTATAAATTTTGACACTTAATGATTCATATTATAAAAGTTTTGAAATATTTCTTTATTTGTATTGCCTTTGTATTAATTTTTATATCATATCATATTTTATATGATATTTTAATTATTTTTTATATTGTATTTGTATTATATTAATATGATTATATTATATCCAAAATTTTCATAAGAACCAAAAATATTTTTTTCCTTGTTTCTAACTACAGGCTAGCTTTCTTGCCTTATCCTACAGGCATCATCAGGAGAAAATGAAAAATAAAATTATCACCACCGGTGTGCATTCTTTCCCCGAGTGGAGACGGGTCATAACCTAATCCAGTAGAATTGATGAAATGGTTCAAGAGAACATTTTTTATATCAGCTTTATTTATTTAAAATTTTATTTTAAAAAATTATCACAAATATCGATTTTTTGTTGCCAAGGAAAAAAAACAAGTTATTTAACTTTAGGAATCATTTTGGTTACCTTTTGCTGCTAAAAGAATTTGATTAGTAGTATTATTGAGTGTCAGTAATCTGCTTTTGTTTTGCTTCGGCTTACATGAATAACAATTTGACTAACTGGTTTTAGACATGGCACCAACTGCAAATATAATAATAATGAAATAATTGTTGTTTGACTATTAAATTTATTTATTTTTATTCATAGCCAGAGTGGTTCGTGGAATCTTGCATTCCGTTGGGGCCGATTCGAGTCTAGTCATCCACTTAGGCAATAAGTTTTTCCTTTTATTTGGTCAACAAGTTGACGATGCTAAACCGGACAAGTATTGTTCATGGGCCAGAGGAAAACAAAAAAAAAAAAAGGACATTCTTTTGCGTCTTTACTTAAGCAATTTATTGAGAGATGAATTTTTTAATGTTTATAAGTATTGATTAAAATTATTTAATATATTTTTGTACTAAATTAAAATATTTTTATATAAATATCAACAGTATCTAATACCATTTATTAATATTTATCAATTATTCATAGATAGATTTCTTATGGTTTAATATATATCGATTAAAATTTTGTTTTAATCAATATTTTTAGTAATTTTTTATTTTTTAATTTTTTACGTATATTTGTACATAATAAAAACATATATTAATATATATTAAGTTTTTAAATCATCAATAATTATATTTTGAGAAGATGATTTTTAACTTTATTCATATAAAAGTTAGGAGTTGTTTATCAGAGTATTTATAATTTTATTAATGTAAAAAATATGAAATATTAATAAAAATTTATAATTTTATTTGTATAAAATTTATAAATTATAATGTACTTTATTAATCAATTATTTTTAAATTCTTTTAGTGCCGTGGGCTTAAACTACAAGAGTTAAACCAAGTTAAGATTTATATTCATGCTCAACACCATTTACAAGTCAATCGGCAGGCAAATGGTATGACCCTCTTATTCATAATTCTCATCACTTGTCATATCTGCAAGTAAAATTAGGGCGTACCTTCTTCTTTGTTCTGATTATCTCATAAACAACTACCAATCACTGTAACTAGTTCGAGAAAATTTTTAATTACTTTAAAAATTAAAAAGAAAAAAAAAAGTTTACATATTTCTCATTTCTCTAATTCAAATTCATTTGATAAAATAAAAATTAATAATTCAAAATCGATTAATTTAAATCCAAAAATCATTCAAATTTAAAATAACTTAAGCTTCGAATGATTTAAATTAAAAATGATCTGAACTTTAAATAATTTAAAACAAAAAGCCAAATTCAAAAATGATTAAACTTAATAAATTTAAATGTTAAACTTAATTAATTCAAACTTAAAGTCATGATTCAAATTTAATTAATCTAAATATTAAACTAAATTAACTAAAACTCATAATACCTTAATCTTAAAATAATTCAATCCAAAATCAATCCATGTGCCTAATTGATAAGTCTACAGACTAGACATGCAATATAATCATTTCAACTTTCAAAATAATTTTCTTCTCACTTAAATAATTTATTTTATTTAAATATGATTTAAAATAATAAAATAATATTTTTTTCTTATTTTTTTGTTCATACTTTCTTTTAATAATGTATTTAAACTTTTAGTACTAGTAATTTTCATCTCAATGTGCATTTGACATCCCTAAAAGTGCATTCTTTAATTTTTATTATACCTTATTGATGTAACATTTGAGGTTGACATATTTAGGATGATCGATAGACTCTCAAACAAAGAATTCACGAAATAATAAAGATTAGAGGGTATTAAAATTAATACTTTCAGATGTATTTTAATACTTAAATAAATAAAAATATAAAAATATAATGAACTATTATAAAATTGAACTTAAAATTTTTAAAAAATATTCCATCTTATATAAATTATCCATGCAACCCAAGATTTTTCACCCTAAAATTAATATGCATGTGGCTTCGAGTTTCGTGCTTTAAGGTTGACATGCTTCAAGGTGAACTTTCGGGTTTATAGATTATTTGAGCCCACAAGAGTAAGCCACTACACAGAGGATGTAACAAACCCTTTCCTAGTGGCATCGTAGTGGACAAATATGAATTTTTATCTATTAAGTCTCCGTCTGGCAGTTGATGTGTATAAAGAATGTATTCTCTAAGATGAAGAGGCTCCTCATTGCTTTTGGGCCATGACATTTTCCTAGAACTATAACTAGAAAGTAGTAATTTCTATTAAATATGCACGTTTTAAAGCTTTAATCGGCTCAAATGAGATCCAAATCTCAGAATCAATCAATAAAACTTATTTAAATAAAGAACCATCTATTTTCAGTGGATTGGCTTGGCTCATTATTGCGCATTAAAAAAAAAAGCATTAGGGTGGTTGACACTTGACAAGAGCCTCGTGAAGTTTATTTTCTTTTCAACTTGGCCCACCCCTCCCTCAACTACTTTAATTAGGCCCAATAATTGTTACATAATATAATATAATAAAAAAATATAAGATAATATAAAAAATAACTCTAACAAATTATTAATATAAAAATATTTTTACATTTATACAATATAAATTATTAATATATTAAAATTTTTATAAGCATAATTTATCATTTATATCACATCTGTTCAAGTTAAATGCATGTTAGTTTGATTGAGAATTTGTGATAAATTAAAATTCTAATATATACCAATTACTATGCCAGCAGTATGAACTGCAATGGGCAGCTGACAAGTTGAAAGGAAAATCACTAATCTTTGTTGTTATGCATTTAACTTGGGACTACTTATGTGTATATAATATGAAAAAAGAGGAATTGCAAGCATTTTAGCAAACATACAATCAACCCATATAGCATTGTTGGACAAGCTAAAGGACAGGTGAGGCCAAGGTTTACAAGGTGCAAGAATCAGAGCAGCTAACCAAGTCAACGATAGGATAATTGCAACGTGAGGGATAAGCTGATTAAGTATTGATATTTTTTTTTATGTACAGATTTTGATGTGAAGTTACTTGACACCGATATTAGCTATGGCCGCTGACACAATGTACTTGTTGTAACATTTACTTATTTCAATAAATAAAAATCTATTTATCCAAAAATAAATAAGACAAGAATTGTTTTTTTTAAATAAAAATTATTAATATAAAATATTTTTAAAATAATTATATTTTAATAAAATATATAAATATAATATAAATATACGTATATCTCGTTGATGCTAAATTATCAAATCAAGTTTTAGCTCCTCGTTTTCCAAATTTACCCAACTACAAGTATGAATTCCTCAACCGACCCTTTTTACCAGAACCAATCAAAAGTTTCCTTCCGTGTAAATATGGAATCAATCACGAATTTAAAAATATTCATCTGTCTGGTTAAATTCAAATATGATATTATTTATATTTATTTAAGTATAGTTGAATTTAAAATATGAATAAATTTTGCTCAAATTAATTTATAATTTTAAATGAGTAATTCAGATTTGTTTAAGTTCATTCATATAGATATGCTCATAGGTCGAGCCGGACCGGATTTGGATTGAGTTTGAGCATGGTATTAACATTAAATATGCTTGTTCAAGCTCGACCCAGCCTGAAATATGAGCTTCGATTTTGCCCAAGCCCGCCCATATTTGTAAATAGATAGTCCAAGCTCGTTTAGGCATGCCCATATTATTTTTTTTATAATTTATTTTTTAAAAAATATATATTTTTTAAAATTTAATCTTTATTAATTTAATAATTTTCTTTTATTAAGTTTATAAATATAAATAATTTACTTAGTTTATAAAGTTTTCACTATAATATTATATATATGTATTATTTATATGACAAAAATTACATATACATAAAATATAAAATAAATATATATAATGTAAAGTAAAATGAGTCGGGCCGGGCTAAGCTTGGGCTTTAAAAGTTGGACCCAAGGCTAGGCCTGTTTTTTAATCAGGCTTAATTTTTTTTTGTTTAAGCCTATTTCTCAAGCCTAATATGTTTGTCCAAACCCTCCAAAATATCGGGCAGACCTTCGAGCTTGGACGGATAACTCGATCTTTGAGCAAGTTTACACTCATATTATATATTTTTATTTTTTAATTTAATAATTTTATTTAAATTTTAAAATATAACTAACTTACAACATAAAATTCTATTTATTTATTCTTTATATTATATAAATTATGTAATATATAAATATAAATATAAATTATATACTTGAAAAATAAGCTAACTTCAAATTTTGAATTTAAAAACCCAAAACTTGATTAATTTTATAAATAGACCTAATTTTTAGCATATTTTAGCTTAATATTTTTATCTAAGCTCTTCTATTAAGTAAATATTTGAACATGATCGATCCTTTGTATATGTTTATTTTCGGTCAATAGCATATAATGCAAGTGCAATCTTCATAGACAGTGCACTCTTTGGCACAACTACATTGGCACAGGTACTTTAGCAGAGATATTTTGATATAGGTACTTTAGCATAAGTACTTTGACAAAAATACTTTGACATAACACTCTTTGCAAAGATACTTTAGTACAGGTACTTTGGCAAAAGTGGTTTGACACAAGTATTCTAATGTAAATACTTTAATGTAGGTACATCAACAAAGGTTTTTTAACAGATGTTTTAGCATAACACTCTTTAGCAAAGAAACTTTTGGCCTAACACTTTTTGGCAACAACGTTTCTTTATAGTAGCATTACTTAGCACGGCAAGTTTCACTTAATAATGACTATATAGTTAACTTCGGAAGGTTAGCAACATTTTTTGGCTTTACATTTGAGATGTCTTGGAGAGTATGGCCTAGATACGAAAACTTTTAAGCGTGCTTTCTTTTTTCAAGCAATACACTCTTAAGTGTATTGTCATATAAATAATATCCAATGTTTGTAATGAAACATTCATAAAAAGATGTAACTTCACCTAATCTCTACTTTAATCCATTTCTTTGGCAACCTTCCACTATCTTTCTCATTAACTATGTCATGTGAGTGATTCCTTGATATCTTTCTACTATATTTGAAGGCTTATTTGAAGTTTTTGACAGTTTAACTAACTTCTAACTTTTTAAAATTTCTTTGTAATTTTTACTCATAAAACTTATAACCATCATAATCTTTACTACCTTCATTCGTTTATAACCTTGGTCAAAACCACCTATCATCGCATTTATTTTTCAAAATCTACTCTAATTTTTTTCTCCATCATGTTTCCATCTATCTTGTTTTACTGGTTTAAAAGGTTTCTTCACTTGATAAAAAGAAACTCTTTGCACCTCAACAAGAATCCAACCAAAACTGATACGGTGACAAACACAATGTACAATTAGCCTATAACTTTACTGCTCTCCCACAATGAATCGTTGATGGTTGGATTGACCCTCGACCCTTGACTATTGCTTTTTCATGATTCATCCAATAAAAGGAGAAAGAAAAAAGACTCCATGAGAAATGTTAGAGGGAGAATAGATATGAAACGTTGCCAACGCTAAGTAATAAGAGAGAGTCATTTTTACCGACGATGGCATTTCTCATTTTGAGAAAAGGGTTCTCATTCCTTCTTCTTCCCCTTCTTTTCATAAAATAAATAAATAAATAAATAAAAGCTCTTTACATGTAATATCATTTATTTTCTTTTTGTTTAGTTTAACTTTTTTTTTCATTTTTTGTTGGATTTCAATTTTGAGTGTGGATTGGTCAAAGCTTGGCATCTGTGGGCTTTTACTTGATTTTGCTGAATGATTAATTTTTGTCATGCTTGATTTATCTGAATATTGCATTTTTTGAGAGGGGGATCAAGAAATTTATTTTATTATGTTAATTTTGAGAAAGTTTGGTTTAGGATTTCTCTTCTTTTTTTTTTTTTTTCAATCTAGCAATCTTTGCTGGAAATTACAAGGTTTCCTAAAATCTTAATTTTTTTTGTTGTTGTTTGACTCGATTTTTTAGGGAAAAAATATTTTTTTTCATTTTAGGTTGATTTTTTTATTTTCTTTTTAATTTGCTTGATGTTGCTGTATTTGCAAGAAATTTCTAGATTCCTTAAAATCTTTTTTTTTTTTTTAGGTTTTTGTTGCTCAATTTAGAAAAATAAGTAGTTTCTAATTTGGAGAACATGTGTCTTAAGTTGATCCTTTTTAGTTTGTATTTTTCCTTTAAATTTTTTGTTCTTAAGACTCTTTTAAGTATTTGCAAGAAATTATCTATTTTTCTGACTTTTGATTTTCTTTAAATTTGTTGATTTTTGTTTTGCTTAATTTCTTGACGGGGATCAGAGTAAGATTTAAATTTTTGGAGATAGTTTTGGTTGTTTACTTTTTCCTTTTGAGGTCAAAGGGGCTCTTGATTTACAAATTTTTATAATTTTTTTTAATTTTCAAGAAATTGCTCAATTTTTAGATCAACTCTGTTTCCTGTTTTAAGATTTACGTGATGTGATTAATAATAATAATATTATTTTTTCCTCTGAATGTTTTATCCGACTAATTTTTTTGATTTTACGAAAATTATTTGATTTATTTAAGGTCAACATGAAGTTTGATATGTAAAATTTGTTGCTAAGAAGCTAGAGAGAAAGACAGAAAAAAATAAGTACATGCATTTAATCAATACATTTGAACACAAGAAAGATAAGGATCTAGCTTTCTATTATGTGAATTAACCTTGTAAAGGAAAAAAAAAAAAAGAAAGAGGAACATGTACAAGGTGAATAGTTACAACATCAACTTGGAAAGCTCGACATTATCTGCAGTTCTAGGTACCTATTCCTCTTGCTATATAACGATTGTAATAAGTTTGGTTTGATATGCTTTGATCCACTTGTTTGACAAGTTGTTTGTGTTCAGTGTGTAGTTTTGTTACCTATGTTCCACTTGGTGACTTAATATATGTGTTGTTTAATGTGTTGACCCTTTTTTTATTTTTTATTTTCAAGATTTGTGTATCAACTTTGAAGACAGTTTCTTTGAGTTTGGTCGAAGGCTAGGCTTGATATTTGTTTTTGCATTAGAAGTTATGGTTTTAAACTTGTTAATAAGGATAGATCTAGGTAGAAGGAATAGAAGCACAAAATGCCATGGTATTGGATAGTGAACCTAGGGTTCTGCACAACGTGAAGAGAAAACGGATACTACAGCATACAACATATTTTCCTGGCGTTTCGCATGTGATGTTACCACAGTTGCCCTGCTTGAGTTTATTATTCCAGAAACATTGCAAACGTAGGAGATTAGAGGATCACAAAGGTAAAGTTGTTAGTTATAGTTAGAGGTGGCAAATGCGTAGGTTCAGGTGAGTTTGGGTCAGGTCCTTTTGGGTTTAGATTTTTCGAGTTTGAGTGTAATCAGGTTTAGGTTCTTTAGAGTTCAGGTCAATTCGGATTCAGGCCTTTTCATGTTCGGGTTCGGGTTCAAATATATTTTACATCATTTTTTATTTTATATTAGATATAATCACTTTTACATAATTTTGAATTCTAAGCCCATGCCTGAATTTAACTAAAAAAAAAATCTTAGTTTGGTCTCATGGGCCTAGTCGTGGCTCGAAAAAAATTTTGACTTCTAAGCTTAGGGTCGAATTTGGCCTGGCCAACCCATTTAAGTACAAATCATTTTTCATAATATTAAAAAGTTATTTTTATATTAATATTTACTTATTTTATAATTAAATTTAAATAAAAATATATTGTTTTATTTAAAAAATATTGTTTTAAGCCGAGTCTATTTGAAACTTAAAATTTAAAACCCCAACCTGAGCAGGCAGGCTGTCTGGCCCATGGGCAGGTCTAATTGCTAGTCTGACATATGATTTTTTTTTCATTTTTGATATGGTATTATCTATTATAACTTTTATATTTTTTTAATTTATTTTATTACTTTGTTATACTATTATCAGACTCTAATTATTATTACTTGAAATAATAATAATAACAACAACAACAACAACAACAACAACAATAATAATAATAATAACATTCAAAGAAGTACTTAAAATTTTACTACTAACATATATAAAATTTTTAATATTTAACGAGTTTAATTAATTAAATTAAAAAATATGATAAATTAATAATATATTTTATTGATAATGTTTTCAAAGCCCATGATATAATTTATGTTTTGACAAATTATTATTTTATCATATATAGACCTGTTTAAGGGTATGACTACCCACCTAGTCCAATTGGGCCTCGGCCTGGGTTCTCATATTTTTATTTTAGACTAGCTCAGCCGAACTTAAAATAGTGATTTTAAATTAAAATAATATATATTTTATTTAAATTTAATTATAAAATATATAAATGTTAATAAAAATATTCTTTAATGTGATGAACAATAATTTTGGCTTAAATAGGCGGGTTTAGGCATGTTAAACAAGGGTATGCACTTGATATTTTAAAAAAATCAGGCCACAATCCAACCCAACCAATAAGCAGATTTAATCACATATAAAATATAAATTAAATTTTTAATATTTAATTAAATTATATATGCTATTAATATGTAATATATTTTTGATGTGGCATTATCTATTATGGTTTCTATATTTTTTTAATTTATCTTATTGCTTTGTTATACTATTATCAGACTCTAATTATCATTACTTGAAATAATAATGATGGTGATAATGATGATGATCATAATAATAATAATATTTAAAAAAGTACTTAAAATTTTACTATTAACATACATAAACTCTCAATATTTAATGAGTTTAACTAATTAAATTAAACAATATAATAAATAAATAATATACTTTATTGGTAATATTTTTAAAACTCATTATATGATTTACTTTTTGATAAATTATTATTTTATCATTTATAGATCTGCTCAAAAGTTGAGATATCCACCCGACCCCACTGGGTTTGGACTCAAGTTCTCATATTTTTGTTATAGACTAGCTCGAAACAATAATTTTAAATTAAAATATCATATATTTATTTAAATTTAATCATAAAATATATAAATATTAATAAAAAATTTTTAATGTGATAAACAGTAATTCTGGCTTAAACAAGTAGGTCTGAGTGCGTTAAATAAGGACTTAAGCTTGAGATTTTAAAAGAATTTGGTCAATGACCCGACACAACCCATAAGCAAATTAAATCATATATATAATATAAATTAAATTTTTAATATTTAATTAAACTATAAAAGAATACTAAAATAAAATGGATAATCAAAGTTTTTGATTTATAAAAAATTATTTAATTATAATTTTATCATATTTATTTTTAATATTAAATTCAAGTTCTGATTTAAAATCTTTCCGGATTTGTATCATTTTAAGTTTAGATTTTTTCAAATTCAAATTTTTAACTCTTTAATCAAATCGAATTAAATTCGAGTTAGACTTAAATTTTTTCTAAGTAAATTTTCGGGTTCGGGATCTTTCAAAAAGATCTTTGCTGCTTTGCTTTTCAAATTTTAAGAAAACCGGCATTCCAAAGCGCATAATGTTCTTTGAGAAAGGTGAATGGACTGATTTTCCCCATGATCTCATTCCCTTAATCAGGAAAGATCTGGACATATAGAAGCCAGCTATTGAGCTTGAGGTTAATGGTCAACTTTTGTGCTAGATTTCTTGCATATGTTTCGCATGGAGCGGAACACTGGCTTGAAACGACCAATTGCTTGGATTGACGATGCAGGTGGCTGTTTCTTCCCAGATACTTTTTCTGTTGAGGATGAACCGGATCAGTGCTGCAGACTTGAATATGAGAATGATCAAGAATCCATATTTAGTAAATCATATGCCCCCTTGGAGATCAAGCTACAGCTGCAGATTGACATTAATGGTGAACAGTCGAAGTTGAAGGAATGTAGTGGCGAAATGCTGATGCAAAACCCAGCAAAGATGTTGAGGACATTCAAGATACAGGGATAAACTTAGTCCCTGAAAACAAGCTTGTGGATGTAGAGTTGGATGAACTATTCGATTCTTCAACTGTTGAGAAGATTTTTCTTTTGGGTATGAACCCTAGTGGAGATGCGGATATTCTTGATATAAAACCCTGTTCCAGTATGGGATATAGATTAGAGCGATTCCAGAAGCAGGTTCAAATTATGGAGAAGTATCGAGGGAATGTAAATGTTCAATATTCTTGGCTTGCATCCTCTAAAGCAGCCCTGCCTACCATCAGGATGGATGGGCTTGGGCATTGTGGTCGTTCTGCAATTCCACACATATATGGTGCTGGTGTTCATCTTGCTGCAGCAGAATTTGCTAATGTCTGGTTGGAGTACTTCATTGTTTTCATTTTTTGGGGACAAAATGCTGCAAGGCTTCTATTTCGATTTTGTTTGTAAAGTAATATTTGTAAATCAAGAAAGGTACCTTATGATTGAAAAAGGATTAGAGCTAACCTACTTTTGGAAATAAAATACGCATGAAAACTTTTCTGCAATTAATGGACAGTGGTGAAGTTAATAGTCCATTCTTTGCTTTTTATCTTTGCTCTCTTTAGGAGTTTTAAGTGCTAGTTGCCACTGGCTACTGGTTGTTTTTTTTCTTCACTGCTTTCTTTATCTGTCACTTGTTTTTGGAATCCCAAGCAGATGAATTCTTCCTCATTTATGTTAAATTTTCAAGCTTTATTTTTCGCAGTGTGGTAATCTTGAGGCTGAACATTTATCTGTTATACGTGCAGTGCAATATATTCTGATATTGACAAAAAATGAGCGCAGAACATGATATTATGTCGTGTAATAATGGAAAAGATGGAGCTTCTTTGCCCCCGAAGTGGAAAATGTATTCCTGGCAGGGAGGATGTTGATAGTGGAGTGGATGATCTTCAGCATCCAAAGTACCATGTTATCTGGAACATGAACATCAACACCCACATTTATCCTGAGTTTGTTGTTAGTTTCAAAAGCTCCAATGCTAGAGGTGATACACTTCTCCTTTATAATGTTGCTTTATGTCATATTTGGCCGTTTCACTTTTAGAAATTTTCTAATGTGGTACTTCTATTTTTAAAATTTGTAATATGGTACATGTACTATCTTTTTGCATATCAATCCACTACTCGTGGTTACCACTGTTAAATGAGATGTATGGCGTGGCTGTCATCCAATCACGTGATGACACATGATATATAATGACATTTCATCTTTCAATATCATAACAAAAGTGCACTTGTGGCATCCTCGTGGCACATGTGACACTAATGTGGCGCCCACGTGGATGCCATGTATCATTAATTTAAAAATTTTCATGTTTTGGTAATGTTGTGTTTTTGTTTGTGTTTATGTTTTGGTAAACATGCATGTTTATATATGACATAAGCTTAGATATAATTGTCATGATAAACCCTAAAAGTGGTCAAATTTATCCTATAAAACATTCAATTTTTTTTTCTTAAACATTGAAATATAGAGAGTTTGATAAGAAAATCATGCATATTGATAAAAAAAAATTTCATTTTTGGAAAAGAAACCAGAGCACTCCTTATTGTTTATTATATGAATTATATATCATAAGTTTATTTCATATCTGTACGCAGACACAAAAAGAAGACATATTGTGCCTTATTTTACTTGGACAAGCGCTTTTTTTTTTTTTTTTGGCCTTATGCCACAGGCAATATTATGGTTCTGGGGCCTGGAGTGTGCCTTGCGTCTTGAGAAGACAGGGCTAGATTCGACAGTATGAGAGGGGGAGAGAGTGAAAAAGAAAAAAAAAATTTAAATGTTTCTTATTTTTATTTTTTTAAAAAATTATGGCATGTGGCAGCCATGTGTCCTATGCAAGCAAACTGGAATGATTTCTATAGATGATATGGCAAGTGTCATTATTTGATTAAATGTTTGTCACGTCATCCATTTCGTGCTAATTTCATTTACTGGATTGACACATAGGAAGATAATACAAGAACTACTGATTACACTTTAAAAAGTAATGATATCGCATTGGAAAATTCTCTTAAATTACAGGGACTAATTTGAGATTAACCCTTTGATAATATCTGCATTCATCCTTTATCTAACATCAAATTGGAAAACCTGCGCAAGTCATGGAATTGTGATGGTTGGCAATCAACAAAACAACCTCAACTGTCCAATCTCCGTTTCAAACTTGGATGGCAAATGTTTTAATTCTGTTAATTTAAGAAACAAGGCTTCTTCCATGATGCGTTGATATCTCCTCTTGGTTGGACTTTTTGTTTTTTCATTCAAGAGATCACTGATCACTCAAACGACTGGTTCCATGAGTTAGTTGGCTGTCTTCTGCTAATTCTGTATGGCTATCATATATTTCTTATTCTTTTTTTTTTCTTTTAAATATTTGAGTCATTAGCTCTTGAACTTTACATTGTTCTGACTTGGCATTTGATTAGAAGTGAGACTAATCGTGCTATTTCAGGCATCACTGCTTCTTCACAAGGACTTCAAGGTCATTTACGTGTATTTGCTAGTGCATCGGTGAGTAATGTATGCTTTTAATTTCTCCATACAGTTAAACATCGTAACTTATAAGTTGTAATATGAATAGGATCATTAATAAACTTGATCCTACTTTGTGGTGGATCCTCACCGGTGCTTGCTTCCCGGTTTCGGATTCGTGGGATTTTGTTTTCGGACCGAAAGTAGTCTCTTTAAACCTTGTGGATACTCTGGCTGTCATTATGAGGTCTATGATTTTTGCAAAAATAGGAGGAATTGTGTTTATTTGCCAAACGTTTCATTGCTGTACAATTATCTACCAATCTGCAAAAATGTAAAGATAGCATATGGCTTGTGTTAAGGTCCTGACTTTCTGAAAGATGCTATGTTCTTAGTGGTTCATTTGCCTGCTCTTCCATTCTGCAACTGTGTGCAATAGGTGGTTGCTGTTTGAGCACTCAGATTCTCAAAGCTAACTTATGAAATCTGTGTTCAATGCTGTAGATGCAGCAAATTATTTTGTGTGACGCGCCTGGGACATGCCTCTGTAGTGTAATATATGATAAATGATCTTCACTACTATCAGCAAAGACTGGTGGGAGGAAAAGCATAATCTTGGGAAGAAATTTAAGCTGTCATGCTTCACGAGGCAGTTCTTGTTTCTATGATTTATGTCATATAGCAATTCAAACAGCCTTTTAATATATATTTTTTGAGGTTTACTTATATTAACTGCTGATATTCTTGTCATTTAGGAGAGTATTAATCACCAAACTTCAGATTCAGGACGATCCCAGGAAAAGCCTAGCCTGGGTTCAAACACTTCACAGACCACTAAATCCCCTTGGATGCCTTTTCGTATGCTGTTTGATGCTATCTCAAATAAAATTCCTCGTATAAATATGGACCGAGTTACTGATCATTATGAATTGTTCAGGGTCTGTTGAATATATGTTTAGTTGTTAGTTTATGCTTCATTAGGCAAAGAAGATAAGTCGTGAAGATTTTGTCAAAAAGTTGAGATTGATAGCTGGAGATGATTTGTTGGGGTCAACGATAACATTTCTGCAATGCAAGGTGTAATTTTAAAATTTGTGGCATGATTTAATAGCTCCGCAATGCAATAGCAATACAATGGTTTGATTTGATTTAACATTAAGCTAATATCGTTTTCTGGCAATATGCAGACACCATCTAGGCATGAATTGGAGGTGGCAAAGCGGAACATGAAGGGCCCTGGCGGCTTCTGAGTAACCATTTTTCATTTTGGTGTGGTATGCTCTGCTGCTTGGTGACCTTAAGGTGTTGCATTGTTGCAGTCTCTCAGCTCGGTGCTATCCATTGACTGTCACTTGGTACCTGTTATAAAAATGTGTCGACATGATGTGGATATGTTTGAAGGTACGGTAGAGCTTAGATCTGTTGTCTTTTGTTCTTTTAATGGTGTAATTGCTAAGATATTTATCTCTAGTAGCAAGGAGTTCACAATGCTTAAACTGAAGACTTGTTTGCACCTGAACTGGCTTTGCAACCCCCATCATGGTTTATCTTAACGTGGACTTGTTGTTACCAGGTTCTTTCGGGGGTTTACAACTTTACTCGCGTTACTGAAGAGGGCGGTAGTTTCAAACTTAAGCAAACCTCCTCCAAGCCTTCAAACGAAAGAAAACTGTTTCCCTCTCTACTCTAAGCAGCTGTCGCCGGTGAGTGGTGACAGTTTAGTCACTTGTATTATTTGGAAAGAGGAAAAAAATTGTGCGCATTTGGAGAATAAGTGTTGGAGCAGATGTGGCTTTTAACTTCAGAGTGAATTTGAGGTGGTTAATGATTAGTAATCAACGCTTATTGAAAAAAAAATGCAGTCCCAAGAAGTTTCTATTAACTGTTTTGTAAATAAATAAATAAATAAAAGGCACATCGACCAATCAAATGATTAGGGCGGAGGACATATGTAATCATCTATAAGCAAATCAAGTTACAGTCAAGATGGCCACGAGAGAATTCTTGCTTTTAATGACTTTATCCTGGAGTATTACTAAGTCACTGAAGGTTGTATACGTAATTTGAGCTGCTCTTTTCTCTATCAGCTGAAATTAGGATAACACGCAGGAAAAGGATGAAGCTTGACACATGAAATAAGGCACTCAATTATCAAGAAGAGGAGGCAACAGGATTTGGGGAATATAGATGAAATACCAGAAGAGCAACAGCAAGTTCACGAACCACTTTTTGGTTAATTTCGGTGGAATTCCCGGCAATGTAAATTGATGTTCGTTCAAGAAGTTGCATAGGGCCAGTTGACAACGACTCCGATTACTCCAAAAAATCTGGCCATTTCAAATCCCAGCTTCTTTTTAAGTTAAATAACATGTTAATCATCATCATCTATATACATGTTCAAGACAAGACAGTAAATCCAAACGTGTAATGATCTATTTAATAGTATCAGTTCATTCATACTCTGTGCCAGGAATCATATTCTTTCAACAGGCTTTATTTTCTCGACTTACTATTAGTATCTGTAAGCGTGATGAAGGATCCAGCCAGCCCGCGTGCTGTACCTTAATAGTTAGAGAATGACCATCGGCAATTACAAATACATCTTTGGCATTTTGAACATCTTGGTCTCCAAGTTGTAACCTTAGTTCGACTTGAGAAGACCCATCACAGAACTGTAACATGCTCCATGGAATTAAGCATGGCCCAACTATATAAAAGAGACAATATGGTATTTTTTTTATTATGCTCAATCCAACAATTTAAATTTGGGTTCTGCTTATTACACTTAAGCTAAACTTTCAACGGAAGTAAAGTCTGTTGGGTTTAGCGTTATAAGCCTTCTCTAGGTCTTGGGCTTCAGTCCTGAGGTAAGAAGTGGACCGAAACGGAAGCGAGCTTACCAATTCGATGAGGTCCAGTGGTTTGAGCACCTTGAGAAAATTTTCCAAATAAGAATTCCAAAAGAAAGAAAACACTTTTTTTTTTTTGGATTGGGTGGGGAATGGGAACAAAGCACTTTTTAAAGCAGCTTTACGGATTTACCTTTGACCTTTGTTGGTTCAGACAGAGTGAAATGTAGAGAAGAGAGGCAAAACTCAATTGCCATTTTATCTTACATGCATTGCATGGTAACCTAATTAACAGAGATTCTTTAGTTGTAACATTTTAGGTTGAAGTCATTGCATAAATAAACTGAAGTCAAGTAATCCTTGCGTATTTTTATGAGAATGAGATGCTGCAAATCCTTTCCTTTTCCTGTCCGAGTGGTGCGAGGGAGATTGTAGCGGTTGTTGTGGTAGTAGTCCATCGGAGCAGAGATATTAAAATGTTTCACCACCATTTGTCACATCATGCCATCACCTTTCAATTGCATTGAAGGAAGGCTAGCTTAGCTCCTACTCCTACTTATGAATTGCATTTGAATGAATTATTCATTTCAGCCTTGGATCGGATACAAACAAACGTAAAACCAAAAACTCATTTCTGAATCAAGTTTCAGTAAACAATGATATCAACTCTGTCATCGTGTTGATAATTTTTTTCATTTGAATATATATATATATATATATAAATATATATATAAATTGTTTCGGTGCGAGTACGAAATTATTATATATAATATATACATATATCTCCAAAGAAGCAGTTAACTAATAAGTGAAGAGGGAATTGAAGATGTAGTAGTAAATAAAAAACATAGCAAACAGGGTCAAGAGTTTGTTAGTACGCATGTCTAGAATAGAACAAAGTGAGAGAAGAATATAAATAAATGTAATAAAAAATAGTAGCCCGTCTTGCGTACTAAGACGGGACTGCCCTGTCCTGCCCTTAGGGAGGTATGGTCGCCTATCACTTCTGCTGTTGCTATAATGACAGCACTATCAGCCAGGCCTCAATCATAAAGCAATGGATTGCAAATGATTTTGCCTCAATTCTCTCACCTTTTTATTTATTTATTTATTCATTTTCAATCTTCCTCAAACTCGCTCTCCTTCCTACTGCTCCTCATGAAGATGACGAACGATGCCGTTGGCTGGTTCCTGCAAGAATCTCGCCTTGCGTTGTAAGGAAATAACCCCCCCCCCACCCCCCTCGCCCAAAAAAGAAAAAAAAAAAAAACACTTTCTACACTTCGATGAACACCTTTGTTGTGAGATCTTGTTTCTACTTCCTAGGAATAGGTACAGGAATTGGATGATAGGTTTTTCTTTTATTTTTGTCTTTTCCATTAATGTCTTCTTTTTTTAATTGAATTTATATATATTATGCATTCCACTTTTTTATTTACTAAATTTAGTTTGCTTCAATTCAAGATTACCAAATGGAATTAGGATTCAATTATGTTTTTGTTTTTATTATTTTACCCTACTTAATTTTTAAGTTAATTTTACCACAATGAATTTACAAGTGAGGCTTATAGAGAGTTAAGACTTTCACCAAAATGTTTACGGTACTGTCATCGAAATTTCAGTGCGGAAATAATAAATGCACAGAGAGAGATACACAGTTGCTTTGCTTGGCATCCAGAGAAATTAAAGCTCAAAATTTTTTAATGCTTCACGAAATTGAAAAATACAACACATAAAACTTGTTTTTCTTGGACCAATATAATATATATATATATGTTTTTGCATAGTAATTAATATTATAGCTGCACTATTTTAATTAATTAAATTAAGTGTATGAAAAATATTGATCAATATCTAACAGTATGGGTTAAAATGATAATTAAATAACTATGTAGTTAATGTACTATTTTCTTTTGAATTTTGAAAAAATAGTGCATTAAAGATCAAATTCTTGGGATTAAAGTCAATAATTTTAAACTAATGAGTTTTGGTTGATGTTTAATGACTCTAGTTAAGATGATTTTTAAGAAAAAAAAAACTGTACATATATATATATACACACACACACACACTAATTGTCTTGAAGTTTGAGATTCCAAGTGTTTCTAGCTTAGCTCTTTTGCTAGAGTCTGGTAAATGGTCAAAATGAAGATATGCTTTTATTTTGGTCTTTTGGAATTAAGTATATGAAAATTGCGTTTGATTACAATTTGTCTTGCAAAGTTAATTTGGATGAGATGATCCCTCCATGCCGTCATGTCTTGTAAAACAAGTTCCCCCCTTTCCCCCATTTTGTTGCATATATAATATAACAGATAATAATATTTCAAAATCACATGTTGAAACTGGCATTGAATGATCTCGACTGACTAAAATTGGGAAAAGAAATTGCAGTTTTATTTGAAGAAACTTAATTAAGTGGAAAAAGTTTTTGTAAAAAAATGGAAAAAATTAGACGGTGGATGCGAATAATAATTAATTATTTATAAACAGCAACTGCTACAAAAATTTTGTTGCATCAATATACCATTTTCCATACATCCTGCTGTGGCAATACGGCATAACATGGCCAGCCCTCGCTGCAACTTTTTTCATCTTCACTTACTCAATCGCTACAATAATTTTATTCTTGAAAAAAAAAAAACCAGATCCGGATTTTATAATTAATATCTTAAATACACACTTTAATATTATTTTATATAATAATATTTTTATTATTTTATTAAAAAAGAATGACTAAAATTATCAATACTTGCAATATAGCATTTTGTTAATTAATCTAAAAATACCCTAATTAAAAATATTTATTAACATAAAGCCTTTAATCTTTACATGTTTCTCTTTCTCCTCTGACGGGGAAGCGAAGGGGAGGGGAGGGGAGGGGTAGTTTTTGGGTGGTAAAAACATGGTGCGTGAAAAATAGAGTTGTCGTCACTGTCTCACAAGTAGTCACATTCCCCTCACTCAGGAACCCCACAAGTCCGATGAATGGCATGGCAGCGTTTCAAGTTGTCCAAATCAAGCCAATTTGACGTTGACACGTGTAAAAGAGGGTGGACCAAGAATGAAATGAATGATAGTTCAAAGATGATAAAATAATTATTTTGAATTCTGTGAACTGCAATTGTGAATATATGTGCATATGACAGTCCTGAGTGTATGCTGATCTGACAATGACTGACCATTTAAACCAACCCCACTCCCCACAAAAAAAAAAAGAATAAAAGGCTTCTCTTCCCTATACTGACAGGGCGTGTAGCTCACGGATTTATCCTCAGTATCTCTCTATATATATTGTTTCACTTGTTTGTACCACAGCGATCGACACTACTGCTTGTTTTTTTGTTTGAAGTGGTATCCAGATTATAAGTTACAAAGATAAAAGGCCCGCCCACAAGATCATTGGGCGGTCCACAAAACCTGTCAACAGCTACCTCTGTTGGTATCCAACTATCCATCCATCCCTTCTATTTCTAATGAAAGAAAACCGAATATTTACGCAACCATAACGTCATCCACCACGATACCCATTGTTTCCATCTTCTAATTGTTTGTTTGCTGCATCCGTCTTTGAGAATATATATATATATATATAAAATAAGACATTTCTGAAGTAGAGGCAGCTGAATAAGAGGGAATTGTAGAGAAGAATAAAGAATTAATAGTCCTAGTATCCTTGAGTTTTTCTCAAGGAGGTACACAAATTTTTTATTGGAGCATGATAAGACCTCATTCCGTGGATAACAAAGAAGGTCACAACAGTTAAAATTTGAATTTAAAAAATGATTATATAAATCAATTAAATTATATATTTATAAATTTAAGTACACGTAAAATTATTAGTGGCTCCTTCAATTCAATGCTATTCAATAAAATCTTATTTGAACATGTAGTAGCTGTTCTTTTCTTCATCATGGTTTGCTTATAGATTGATTGCGATAATGTGGCATATACTATCTAGAAAGGTTGCCATAATTCTTGTGTTCATATTTAGAGGTCAGACATTAAATCAAACTTACCGACACGGTATACAAATAATAGACAATTTGTTTTCAACTGCATTACAGATCTTAATGTGTTGTTCCACAATGTGATAACATTGAACTCTTCCTACTTTTTTTCTGAAAGGGAATTGACTTTCCCTTTTTAAATTTTGATTAGCACTATATATACACACGCACACACACGAGTGGACGGACCTCAAATAAAAAAAGAGTAGCTAGTTGCAGTTAACTCGGAAGTGAAGCACTCTGTTATGTGAGTTTGACATATGAAATAAGATAACTTCAGTTGATTCAGTTACGATGGCCACTAAAAAAGAATTTATTAATACCATATTAATATCAATATTAGATCTCTTTAAAATCTACAACAAATTTTGGCTATAAACATGAAGGGAAAGAAATACAGTTCTGTTATACTACCCATGAATGAACTCAAACTTCAACTACTTTCTGCAAAATGTCCAATGAAGGACTATATGAACAGACGATGTAGCTAGGCCTAGGGGGGCTCACACTCATATAATCACTGTACGATTTGATTATATATAAGATGAGGAGGGAAAAAAAGTATATATGGTTGATCGAATCATGTGGTATGCCTAATCAATTCATATTTGACTTGTCCAATCCAAGCTTAGAAAAGGTATAAAACTATTAGGTGAACGTTTTATCACCTTTGGCCAAATCTTTACGAGGAACATTCGTTGAAATGCAAAGATTTTGCTTATACTAAGTGTTGAACTCATCTTGGAGGAAAGAAGAGAAGAGAAGAGAGAAAAACTCTATTATTATTTACGAATGCATTGGTGTCTATCTTACAATTAAAGGTTTCTTATTTAGAATTTGCATTGCTTCTTGTTGACGAAAAATTGTCGAAGGTGATCATCTTGCACAATCAAGGCATATGTAAGACAAAAGAGGTTAGAGAGTGTCAGAATTTATATTTCAAAGTATATTATGATGCTTAAGTCAGCAAAGTTTGGAAGGAAGGAGATAAAAAAAGTAGGGTTGTGTCTATATCTTACCTTTAAATAAGCCATTGTAACTTTATATAGGAGTTGCCAAGTGTTATTCATTATATGGGTTTCTATGAAGATAAAGTTTTCTGGGAAATGAACTTCATTAGATAAAAGTCAACTATATCTAGGATACTATCGTAAGATAGTTATTATCTTTAGGTATAGTCTCTCTTATTATATGGGTATAACAATTGTCTTTAAGAATTTGAATGATTATAAAGTGACTATTCATAATCCTAAAATTATTGGCCTAACATTTATGGAATATTTATGCATATAGTTACAACGAAGCAAAGCCCTATTTTTTGTCCATAGAGGCTCTTATCTTATGCAAGACACATAAGTGGTGTAATTACTTAAATACCCTTAAGGTCTTTTAAAGGTATAACAATTATCCCAGGTGTGATTGTAGTTATGGAGTGACCATACTAAAGCCTAGTCGAGATGTTGTTTTGTGTGCTACGCTGCTTGGGCTATAACATATTTAGTCAACTTATGGTTTATTGAATAAGCATGTGTACGTAATAACTTAAATTATCCCTTTATATGTTTGGCAGATTGATTGGACCACATGCATTGAATGAGTATGCATTCGTGATAATTTTATCTTGTTAACTAATGTCAGGTCAACTGATGTCTTTTTCACTTGTCTGAAATCAGGTTAAACAATCATAAATCAATCAACTAGAAATGGGTCGACTGATGACTCTTTTACTTGTCAAAAACGGGTTAAAATATCTAGTTGATTGATTTCTAGTCGTCTAATGTCAGGTCAACTAATGTCTAATTGATAGATTTTTGGTTGCCTGATGTGAGGTTGATTGATTTTTGATTGACTAATGTCTGGTTGATTGATTTCTAATTGATTGATTTTAGATCAAATTACGTCTGGTTAATCCTTTTTAAGCACAAATTTAATTTGCCACGATCAAAGTGATTAATAGCGTTTAAGAAGTCAAGCAAATTGTCTTAAGGCAATCTATTCTCACAATATTGATTTAATTCGATTCAATCCATTAATTCGTAGAGCTATTTACTCAATTATAGACATTTTTGAAACACACAGAGAGACAAATAATCAATTTCGAAAGAACCTATTCTCAACCTCTTTCAGATATGAATCCATCTTATTCATAAGAAAAGAACTTGCATCAATCTAAGCACATTTATTTTATAAAATAAATTATAATTAAGTGTTAAAATTTAAATTTTAAAAGCCATCAATGCCACCAATAAAAATAACTGAATTAAATTTGGAGTTTAGTTTAAACATATTTTGTATATATAAAGCGGTATAATTATGATGGAGTCTCTTGTTCACGGTAATGGCAACATTTACAGTTTAGAATCCAACGTAGTCCAGTTTCCACCAATCCAAAACTCTGTATAGTATTCTTTAATTTTTCTGCAATTAATATAGGGAAAAAAAAAAAAAAGGAAACAAGCCCACCTGCATTACCTTAAACGTAAATAGTAAATTTCTATCGAGTTTGAAATATCAAAAGTAGCAGGTCAACAAAATGGAAAGCGTATTTACACATAACTATTTACTAGGTTCTGCCCTGAGATAAATGACTCTTTCTAATTAACGCAATCTTTGAGAAAATCGTTTTCTCGAATGGAAGGAAATGAAACAAGATGAGCTGTATTTGAACTCCTCAACGCTAACATATTTCGACTTTTTGAAAGTACCTTTCTATATAATCTACATACACTTGAAATGCCAATTTCTCTTAACATTATCTTTTTTTTTCTTTGATAAGTAAAATTTTTTATTTATCCAAAAGAAGCAGAATTCTGCTACATGTACAAACAAACTGCTTTTGCAGAAAAATGAGAAAATAGAAAAATTCACTGTGTACAATTATTAATCCAAGTATCGTATTTAGCAGTATTATCCGTTTCAAGCTTATTATATCCTATCAATCTACTTGCACGGTGTTAGCATAAGTCCTGCTCCTGTCTTCCTTGACCTCCATGCAACCTGCAGTTTCGTTCTTGCCACACATAGTATATATGAGCATTCCTGGTCAACCTCAATATAACTACAGCCTAATTTTTCCCCTTTAAACACCTAATTGACCAAGACAACTCTTCATGCCAGTTGCCAACAGTCTGTTAACATTGCAAGCAAAAAGAAGCTTGCTCCATATTAACTTTGAAAACCTGCATTCAAAGAAAATATGATCCCTGACCTCAGCCATCTCATTACATAAGAAACAGTCCCTAGACATTTGACTCCCCCAAGAGCTCATTTTGGCTTTTGTGGGGAGCCTATCTAAAGTTGCCATCCAAGCTAGGGTTGAATGTCTCGGGATGGAAATTTTGCACGAGATCAATCTGCCAATCAACCTTTGGCTTCTTGTGTCTCAGCTCATTCCAAACACACAGAGTTTGATAGTCCGTGGCAAAGTCCAAACACAGCTTCAGCCTTGCTGCCGCTTGGATCTTAATGACAAATTCCTAAGCTTCATCAACTTCTTCCAGCTCCAGCTAGTGTCCTGGAAGTGTAGCTGCTGCATAATCTCTTAACATTATCTCTCTAGAACTAGGGGATTGAAAAATTTTATCTAAAATGTATGGATTACGTGTATACTTTCTTCCGAATGATCAAAAAAGGAAAAAATATATATGAATATTAGTTGTCAAAAGAACCATGTCCTAATGAATCCTTTAGTTAGAAATAGACGGCAATTGGGCGGGTTCGGAACGGATCATTTCGGATTTGAATTTTTTTGGGTTCGAGTTGATTTGGGTTCAGGTCTATTCGGGTTCGAGTTTTTTTGGGTTCGGGTCTATTCGGGTTTGGGCTCATTCGGGTTCAGGTTCATTCAGGTTCGGGCTAATCCATGTTTGGGCCAATTCGAGTTCAGGTTCGGGCTAATCCGGGTTTGGGCCAATTCGGGTTCAGGTTCGGGTTCGGGTTTGAGTATAGTTTACATCATTTTTTTATTTTATGTTAAATGTAATCACTTTTACGTAATTTTAAATTCTAAGCTAGGCACGAATTTGGCCCCGTCT
>JAQSVH010109361.1:0-20737 GCA_029448705.1 Adansonia digitata | reverse complement strand
CTTCCGATCCATAAAGATACTCGAGGCAAGTGGACCCCTAATTGGAAAGGACCTTATGCTATGAAACAAGCCTTCTTTGGAAAGGCTTTGTCCTCACAAAAATGGATAGTAATGTTTCACACAATATAGTCAATTTAGACTTTGTCAAAAAATATTATGCCTAAAGGATGAAATCCTAATGGCATCATTAGTAAAAAAAAACTAAAAACAAAAAATTAAAAATAAAGAAAATAAAGTCTTAAATGAAAACCTAAAAGGGCATCTGGGCAGCCTACCCAACTTGAGTAAAAAACCTACAAGGGCGACTCAAGAAACTTAACCTAACCCAAGCTCTAACCAAATCAAATCGTAGCCTATTACCCATCAGAAAAGCCTCAGTAAACCCCTCCAGCCATGGCTATTATAAATCAAACTCAACCTTACTTTGACTAAATCAAGTTCAAACTCCAATTAAATCTAATCAAACCTTAGCTAAATCAAAATAACACCTGACTTAAAACTAACCCAAGTTTGGAAGGATCAGAAAGCAAGCATCCGAGTCAAGGGCATTTTTAAAATGAAAGATAATCTTAAGTGTCTTTAGAAGATTGACTCATATCAGGCTTGTTGATCATTTAAGAAAGATCTTGAAATGTATCAAAGAAATGCTTATGTCAAGATTATCAAGGGCCTTAATCACTTAAAAGATCACCTTACTGTCATTCTACCTTTTTGTTTGTCAAATACAAACTGAATTGTGTCATCTTTTGTCATGAATGAAATATTACCCTGTTTTTTTTAACCACTTCTGCTTCACATCTGTATTGCATTATAATTACCATTCAATTGATAATACTTGATAATAGAATAAAATTCACAATAGATTTCTTGATATTACATGGAAAGTAGGAAAATAGCACAAAGAGCTTTGCTCATGCCTTGAGTGTCAAGATCATAAATTCCCCTACACCTAATACCAACCTATCACGATCATGTGTTGATTTATCTTCAACTCCCGAGATCATCCCAAAACCCAACTCATATAACTCAGTCAAAATCCCATCAAAACCTGAACACTAACCAATCTAAACAGTCACCCAGTCTACAAATCACCACCAAGATCTAACAACTTTATCAAAAAGGTCATTAAACACCCTAAGTCAAGAAACGTAACCATCCTAATTCTCAACCTATTAAGAAGAGCCTATCTAGCATATCGAGTCAAGAAAACGATTATCCAAACATCAAATTGCCTAAAAAGAGTCATGATGATAAGGCTTATCAATGTCTAAACTGCACATCAGGAAAACAGCTCCTAATTCAAAGAAAATTTTCAACGTCTATTCCCATATTAGACCTTATGCCATGATCAATTAGTTATACTACCAAGAGACACACATACAAATCATTATATCATGCATTCTTATTGTCATGGCATAACATCATCCTACCAGTATCATGTCAAGCTAAATTTGTCAAATCTCGATAAACTTCTTGGTAAGAACATTTTATATTAAAAATTGGCAAATCAGAAGATTACTCAAGTAAGAGCTTTATGTCTTTAAGGTTTACATCATTGTTTAAATTTTATGATCCGACTTATTAGCATCATTTATCTAGAATTTTAGTTAAGAACCTTATTCAAGACTTCTTGTCAATAAATCTTTTTTTGAATTCTAATGTTGCTGAAATGCTGTGATCTGACTTATTAGCATCCTCTGTCAAGAAGTTTAGTCAAAAACCTCAGTCAAAACTCTTTGTCAAGAAATTTTTTTTAAAGTCTAATGTCACTGGAATGCTATGATCCGGATTACTGGCATCCTTTGTTAAGAACTTTTATCAAGAACCTTAGTGAAAACACTCTGTCAAAAATTCTTCTATCAAGAAATTTTGTCAAGAACTTTAGTCAAGACACTCTATCAAGAAATCTTTTGGAAAGTCCAGTTTGCTAGCTATGATTCGGCACATTAGCATTCTGCCTTTTTAAGTCAAACCTAGGGATAGGTCAAGCCTAGGATCATAATTTAGTTCTTTATCCAAAATTTGCCAAAAATAATCCTTTCAAAAGTTCGATGTTGTTGGCCATGATTTGGCATGTTAGCGCTCTATCTTTTTAAGTCGAACCTAGGGATAAGTCCAGCCTAGGATCATATTATTCAAAATTTGTAAAAAAATCCTTTCAAAAGTCTGGTGTTGGTGGTCATGATTTAGTATATTAGCACTTTGTTATTTTAAGTCGAATCTAAGGATAAGTTCATTTGATGAACTTTGTAGACATCAAATTTTGCTTGAGTAGTTTTTGGGTCACTTATTGTTCGAAATGGTTTAATTAATTAGGCCATTTTTAACTTAAAGTTGTTAGATCTAAATTAATTAAGCCTAAGTTATTTTAATTTAGGCTTATTCTAAAAAATATAAAAGTAAAAAAAACAAAAATGAAAACTTGTGAATAAGGTTGCTTATGACCCATACAACAAACATAAATTCTTGTCATGAAATAACAAAAACAAATAAAAAAGAAAAGAAACAAAAAAAAAAGAAATGAATGGCCTAAGTTTTGAACCCAAGCCACCTTATAAGGTGGGTAACTTGTGACCCATACACCAAGCATAAATTTATGTCATAAAATAACAAAAAAATGAAAAAAAAACAAAAAAAAAGGGATAGCCTGGGTTTCAAATCCAAGCCACTCTTCAAGGCTAAATTCTTGTTATAAAATAATAAACACAAATCAAGAAAAAAGAAAAAAAGAAGAAAATACAAAATGAAAAGAAAGAAAAAGGCTGGTTGCCATGCTCAGTATGGTAGCCACTCTATTTAGAACCAACCATGGCAGCTTTTACTATGGATCGATTTCCTAAACCATCAACCATTTCAAGCTTTTTTTTGGTGCATATAACCATTAGAAGAGAATGCTGGTGGCGAAAAAAATTAAAAAAATTTTCTAAAAAAAAATTCCTCAAGAACTTAAAAAAAGCTTAAAAAACACAAAAAAAAGATAAAAAAATAAAAAATTCAAAGTGGGGGTGTTTTGGTTAGAGAGGCTCGATGCTTATTTGGAGAATCCTAATGGTGAAAAAAAAGCTCATACGAAAGGGAAAAACATGTTGGAGTTTGGTAATGATCCAATGATGGATAGTAGCAGATTTAAGGTAAAAGGTTCAAACTTTTTTTTTACATTTAGAAAAATATAAAAGGAATTGAAAAAAAAAACACGACTTTAAATTTGGAAAGAGGAGGTCAAAAAGAGTCTAAAGGTGATATTTAAGAGCTAATAGCTACCGACAAGTAGTGGTCCATGACGATGGCTGATAGTCAGCACGATGGTCGATCATCGATTTATAGTTTTTTTTTGGGTTTTAGTTTTAAGGTTAGAAAAAAAAGAAGAAAAAGAAAGAAAGAAAAAGAAAGAAGAAGAAAGGAGAAGAAGAAGAAGAAGAAGAAAAAGAAGAAGAAGAAAGAAAAAAAAACAAACAAAAAAAATAAAAGGGTGGCATGGGATTTGCATTATGCCAAAAACCCGTAGATTGGCCCAAGTCGACATGTCAACATGGTGGTCAATCATTAGTTTCTAGGTTTTTTTGGGTTCTAGTTTTGATGTTAGGAAGAAGAAAAAGAAGAAGAAGAAGAAAAAAAAAGGAAAAAAAAGAAAGAAAAATAAAAAAAAAAAACAAAAATGGTGGCTTGGGATTTAAACCTAGGCCAAAAACCCGCTGATCGACCTGGGTCAGCTTGACCTAATTGCAAAAAAAACCAAACAAAAAAAAGCAAGATTGAGTGGCTTAGGTTTTAAACCCGAGCCACCCATATGGAAAAGAGAAAACCAACCACTAAACTACATCACTCATTCAATAGTAAATGTCGAAAACAATTAAAAAGGGATAGTTTGACGTGAGGTAGGCTAAACACACATTTATGTATAAGGTTGCATTTTATCATTATAAAATGCTCATTTAAATGCTTCTTGATAATATTGTTTTATGCCTTTGATTTTTTCGATATTATTGATTTTTTTAGTTTTTATCATATTTTTTTTGCTAAAATATTTATATACATATATATATTTTTTAAAAATATACCCCAAGTTAGATTAAGGTTAACCCAAATAATGGGATTAATTTTGGTCAATTATTTTTCACAAATTTGACACTTTAATCTTGGGGTAATATTAAGCTATTTATGTTGGGATTCAAGGTTAGAAAAGGTTAGATATTCTATTTTTTTTCAAAAATAAAATGTCTTTTTTTCAGTGTTCAAATTTGTTTATGCCTTGATCTTTGCCTAGAGTCCTTGTGTTTATGGCATGGTCAATAGGCTGTTTCATCATCCTAAACTACTCTAGGTTGTGTAGATGAGTCATGAAGCCCATACCACCCATTGTTTTCTACCACAGACATTTGGATGTCCATGGTTCAAATTTGGTATAAAGAAATCTAGGAAAACTGCGAATTTCCTTTTTTTTATGCTGCTAGCACTGTATTCACGACTTAAAAAATCATTTTCGAACCATAAACCATTTTTCATAAATTTTTGACACTTTTCACTAGAAGGGCATCAAATCACCCTTCCATTGGTATCTTGTTTGTCCTTGGATTATTCCAATTGTTTATCAACTATTCACATTTTATTGGGCCATTTCGACCCACCAAATGATATTTTTGGAATTTTCAAATATTTTGCATAAAAATTTTGTGAAATTTTTTTTTCAAAAACGTATTTTTTGCAATTTAAAAATTTCATATGAGTCCGAAATGATTTTTCGAATTTAGCTACCCTACTTCCCCTGCATATGTTACCACTATCAAACTGTCCCTAATTGAAAATTATTTCCACCTAGAAGGCAATTTTCTAGGATTTTTTGAATAATTTTATATTAATTCTTATTGAGTTACCTTTCTAACGACCTTACGCAATCCTTGGAACCTTTGGATTTGTCTGAATAAAATTGAAATAGGAGATAGTGCGATGCCATTCCCTATTTTAACATTGCTCAAGATTAATTGATTCCTTCAAACTTCCACTCTAAGGCATTTGAATGCCTCCATGTGATCTCGATCAACCCTATCTAGTTGAAAAGGACATGTATTGACCCCTGTGGCTCAGATCAAGGCACGAACAATTTTTAAGTTTTATCATCCTTACTTTTATCTATTTTCTTAATAAAAAATCACCTATTTTGTCAAGAATTTGTCAAAAATGTCATTTTTTTAAGAAATCATTAAAACTTTGTCAAGATAAATCCTTGGAGCTCGTCTCTCTAAAATCATTGAAGCTTCCATTAGGAATACTCTAACCTCATTCTCTGAGGGGATACTCTAACCTCGCTTTTACAAGCCTCATTCAAATTTTAAAACTTACCAAAGTTTTCATCTATGGGGATACTCCAACCTTATCTTCTGAAGGGACACTCCAACCTTTTTTTTTTTCAAAAATTATCGAGAAACAGTCAAACTTTGTCTATTTAAATTTGTCAATCTCAATTTTCTTAAAATTGTCTAGAAAAAAATCAAATTTTTTGTCCCCAGATTTGCTTCGTATTCAAACCTGTTTTCATGCTTTGATTAATCAATGGATCCCAACGCATCTCTAAAATTGTTGGCTCTATTATTTTAAGATAATTGATGACAATAACAAGATACATTTTGATCATTCCTTCCCTTCCTCCCTCTCTTACATGATTTATTTTATGTAATATTATTTCTTTTTCATCTTATTAACATATTTTCCTTTGTGATGTTCATTTTGCATTTATACCTTCAAAACTGTTTTCAAAAAAATCACAAAGGCAATGTTTCATGTCGGTATCTCTCTAATGCTTGACATGAAATGTTCAACTTTAAAAAAATTAAACTCGAAGACTTTTTTTAATCACAATTTCTATCATATAAGATTTAAATTTTCTTTAAAACTCAAGTTTACTATTTTATACAAATTTCATGCATTAAAAAGGAGATTATATTAAATAATAACAAGTCAAAGCCAAGAAAAATAAACCAAGTTAGGACAAGGCTAAAGAAGTACTAATTTTAGGTGTCATAATAAAGTTTGTACCTCTTTGTACGTAACTAACTCCCGAACCCAACCACCAAATCTTGGACCATATAGACATTGAAACCAATGTCTCAAATTTCATAACTTAAAATATTAGTTTCAATAGGCATACGATCATGCCTAGCCCAAATTATTGGTGGAGACTCCAATTGTTGGCCATCTCCTAGTGGCCATTCAAGACTAGTTGGATGAGGGATTCGTCCAACGGTCCCCTTTCATGGTTAAGAATCGAGAATCCATACGTTTTTGCTCCCATCATGTTAAAAAAAAAAAAAAGAAGAGTCCTAATCAGAAGGACATTTCCTATCAAGAAATACTCTTAAGTCATGCATGCTTCTTTTGTGTAAGGCACATTGCCAATAAACTTAATATGGTTCTTAGCATTGTTACCTGATAACAAAAGAGCCTTAATGCAAGTTAAGTGAGTAAGGTCTCATTACAAATCCAAACATGTGTTACAACAGCATCACGTCATTAGAGACATTATAGAGAGACATGACTTTAGCATGGAACGAGTACCCACTGAGGAGAACTTAGCCGATCCTTTCACCAAAGTTCTGTCCTAGCCAAAACATGATCATCATGTAGAGGGTATAAGACTTCGACATATGAGCAATTGGCTATAGCACTATTCAAAATTTGTTAATGTAAGCCTTGCAAGCCAACCTCTATGGCTTGTAAGGCATTATAATTTAGAGATTTCATATAATCAAACATTATATTTATTTAATGTTATAAAGGTATTTTTTCAATAAGGTGTAATGTATAATTTTTATAAAGAACTTATGTAAATAAAGCCCATGAAACACATTTGCCTTGTAAGAGAATTGTAAAAATTTATAATTATGAGATCCATATGCATTAAAGTCATATTTCTAAAAATGTTCCTAGTCATTGTATTAGGTATTGACAATGCACAAAGACTAGCATAAGCTCCATGCATTTGATGCATGCAACTAATCTCATGAGTCAATCTCAGTTATCTTAAAATTGTCTAGAAAAAAATCAAATTTATTGTCCCCAGATTTGCTTTGTATTCAAACCTGTTTTCATGTTTTGATTAATCAATGGATCCCAACGCATCTCTAAAATTGTTGGCTCTATTATTTTAAGATAATTCATAACAATAACAAGATACATTTTGATCATTCCTTCCCTTCCTCCTTCTCTGACGTGATTTATTTTATGTAATATTATTTCTTTTTCATCTTATTAACACATTTTCCTTTGTGATGTTCATTTTGCATTTATACCTTCAAAATTGTTTTCAAAAAAATCACAAAGGCAATGTTTCATGTCGGTATCTCTCTAGTGCTTGACATGAAATGTTCAATTTTAAAAAAATTAAACTCGAAAACTGTTTTCAATCACAATTTCTATCATATAAGATTTAAATTTTCTTTAAAACTCAAGTTTACTATTTTATACAAATTTCATGCATTAAAAAGGAGATTATATTAAATAATGACAAGTCAAAACCAAGAAAAATAAACCAAGTTAGGACAAGGCTAAAGAAGTACCAATTTTAGGCGTCGCAATAAAGTTTATACCTCTTTGTACGTAACTAACTCCCGAACCTAACCACCAAATCTTGGACCATATAGACATTGAAACCAATGTCTCGAGTTTCATAACTTAAAATATTAGTTTTAATAGGCATACGATCATGCCTAGCCCAAATTATTGGTGGAGACTCTAATTGTTGGCCATTTCCTAGTGGCCATTCAAGACTAGTTGGATGAGGGATTCGTCCAACGGTCCCCTTTCTTGGTCAAGAATCGAGAATCCATACTTTTTTGCTCTCATCATGTTAAAAAAAAAAAAAGAGGAAGAGTCACAGTCAGAAGGACATTTCCTATCAAGAAATACTCTTAAGTCATGCATGCTTCTTTTATGGAAGGCACATTGCCAACAAACTTAATATGGTTCTTAGCATTGTTACCTGATAACAAAAAAGCCTTAATGCAAGTTAAGGGACTAAGGTCTCATTACAAATCCAAACATGTGTTATAGCAGCATCACGTCATTAGAGACATTATAGAGAGACATGACTTTAGTATGGAACGAGTACCCACTGAGGAGAACTTAGCCGATCCTTTCACCAAAGTTCTATCCTTGCAAAAACATGATCATCATGTAGAGGGTATAGGAATTCGACATATGAGCAATTGGCTATAGCACTATTCAAAATTTGTTAATGTAAGCCTTGCGAGCCAACCTCTATGGCTTGTAAGGCATTATAATTTAGAGATTTCATATAATCCAACATTATATTTATTTAATGTTATAAAGGTATTTTTTTAATAAGGTGTAATGTGTAATTATTATAAAGAAATTATGTAAAGAAAGCCCATGAAACACATTTGCCTTGTAAGAGAATTATAAAAATTTATAATTATGAGATCCATATGAATTAAAGTCATTTCTAAAAATGTTCCTAGTCATTGTATTAGGTATTGACAATGCACAAAGACTAGCATAAGCTCCATGCATTTGATGCATGCAACTAATCTCATGAGTTAAAGTATAGAAATACTTGAGGATGTCATATAGGTGCTTGTTATGATAATAAGTTCATCAAACATGACCCACTATGAGAGTTCCATTTGGTATTTCACTCAAATGTTTACAAAAATACTCTCATGTCTTACTAGTGTAAGTGATCCTCAGACTTGTGACATAAAGTCATCTCATATAAGGAGTGTCATGCTTTGATTCCATCACAAACGGGTCTAGAATAGATGGATGCTTATGGTAGGGCAGCTTTGGGTATGACATGAAGCATATGGTAGGTGAATGGGTGGTCTAGATAGGATTTATCACCTCAAGTGATATAAGAGGACATATCTCACATGTATCTAGCCTGTGTTAACTCAAAGTCCTTGGCCAAGGCAATATTGCTTATGAAGTTAACACATAGGGGTTGCGTAATAATATGGAATGAGCTAAAAGTAGACATTGAACCATGATCTTGCTAATCATAGAATATACAATGAAAAAAGTGATGAACCATATTGACACTCCCTACATGTTAGGTGGCTACAATTTATTGCTAGATGCCAATCTTGGTTTATAAATATAAAATATTCTTAATTAGGCTATTTTATATTTATTGCCAATATGATGGAGGCCCAATAGGTACACATATAAGGGTGATTAGTTGAAACTAGGCTTATGTCTAATTTAAGTAATGGTTACTTAGGCCCAATATGAATAAATTCATATGAGCTAGAGGTAAAATTATAATTTCTTAAGAATTAAAATTTTAAACCCTAAGCCATATAAACCCATGTTTTCCATCCCTCATTGTAGAAGATAGGCTTAAAATTTTGGCTAAAAACAACTTGGAAACCTAAATTGCATTTTGGCCTAGAAACCTTAAGGAGCATTGCGCCATTTTTATTTCCTTAGAGAAAATTTATTTTCTTTATCTTGTTTTGATTATTGAATCGAGGTCTTCTAACTGATAGAGAAGATTTATTGAAATCTAAGCTACTAGCATAGCTCCTGATTATAACATCTTTTTCTTATTAAAGTTTTTAGGTCACTTGTGTGGATAACCATTTGAGGCTGAATGCTTGGATAACTTTAGTTTATAAGCTTAATGTTTATTGTAAATAGGTCATAAATTGGTAAAAGACTTCTTAAGATTGAAGTATGTTTGAATCTTGAATAGTTCTTTAGGTTTCTTGTCCTAAAAAATCAATCTAATCTTGCAAGATGATCCAGTTTAAAGAGTCTCAAATTAATTTCTTTGATTTATTTCTGCTACCATATTCATGTGTTATTTATAAAATTTTTGTAGTATGATTACTTGTTGCTCTGAGACATCTTATAGAGCCTTGAAGGTGGTTAATCAGATTAGAAAGAATGGCTTGAGGTATAAATATAATGCTACTCAAAAGAAAGAGTTATCCAAGAGGGCTCAAAATAGGAGCACTTCTGCTTCTCTTTAGGACATCTTTTGTTATATGGGCTATCTAAACCTGAATAAGGGAAGCCATTCGGGAAAAGCCTTGGTATTATTAAAGGAAGCCTTTAAAAGCTTCAATATCTCTATTGATAGTAGAGAAGGAGATCATGGAGCTGGGTATTCTTTGTGCCTATTATCACCAGATTTAGAATGATACCAAGATTTTTATAAATTATAGGCCTCTTTTTTTAGAGATAGTAAAAACTCCACCACAAATTTTAAGGCTCAACAACGTTTAAGGGTTTCTATATTGATACATATGGGGCTTGTATTGATACATTTGCTTAAGGTATTGATACATCGATCAAATGTATTGATACAAGGCTTAGCAATAGCTAAAATTTGATTTTTGGATAAAATGTATTGATACATAAGAATTGTATCAATACATTCTAGGAATATATCGATATAATCATCATTATATCGATACATTTTGGATTTTTGCCCAGAAATATTGATACAATATGCAATGTATTGGTACATATAAGTAATCTAATTCGTGGCATTTTTCAACTCTTACATCCTTAGGTCAAAATTTTTATTCAGTCATGTATTTAGCTCCAAAATCCATCCAACTTCAAATCAAGCCTTATCATTGGACTTAGGATTAGACGTAATTGATTTTTTAGGCCTAAAATAATTAGGAAATGGGACATTTTCATGAAATACATAGCTTAGTCAGGGGGAAGATTGAACATTCCCCATTTGTAGGCTGTATGAAGCAATATGCTCCACCACTTTGGCTACCAAAACCAATGGAAACAAAGACAACTGAACATAGAACCTAGAGCTGTCCTAATGGTACATGAGGAAAATCCCACAATACCCTCATTTTTGGCTTCTAATCTTTTGGCTGAGCATTTAATTATAAAAGAGCTAATTTTGGCTTAGTAAAGAGAACTCTCCACACAATCTTATTGACCAACTTTCTCAAAAACAATTCTCCATTTTCATAGCTTTTCCAACAGCCCTCCAAAGCCTTTCCAAAACTCTTATTTCTTACTTCCTTTCATCACCAAACTCCTCTCTATCCATAGTGCTACTTGAAAGGTCATCTTTACTACTCCTTCTTGCTCATCTATAGCAAGTAAAGGAAAAAAAAATGAGCTAGAAAACTAGAAACACAAAAAGACCATAAGAACACACAAATTATAACTTTGAGTAGACAAGAAAAAAGAGTTTTGTGAGCTTTATTGCTATCTTTTCTATACTTTCTTTTTGTTTCTTTGCATGTACACGTATCTAATGCCAAGTAGCTAGCTACCATAGGATAACATGCATCTTTGAGCTTGTTTGATGATATTTTAAGTTTATAATGCCTTGATGTTGCTTGAGTGCTTCAAAAAAGATATTTATATTACCTCATCTTAGAACAACCATAGTTCCATTGATTCATGGTTTCTCTACCACCGTTCATGCATAATGCTAGATGATATTTTTTTTTCAAGATGCTTTGATGTTTTATTGAGTTTGATGATTTTTACATGGGCTTCATGATAAAAAAATCATGTTTTTAGTGCTATAAAAATTTTCCATCACTTATTTCATGCCATAAAAGCATTACCTCACATGCACATACCATCTTTTATGTTAACATGAGCACCTTCTTAATTGTTTATTCATTTCTCTGCATTTCTTACATTTTCAGTATGCTTTATGCGATAAAAATATTGCCTTGTTGTTACTTCATCTTATGTTTGTCATAGATGACATATTTACATGCTTCACATGATTAAAATGCCTTCTTGACGCCTTTATCTAGTGTTTGCTTGCTGAAAAAACTTGTTTTCCAGAAAACCCCCAAGTTGAGTCTATGTTACCTCCAATAAATAGATATTAACTGGATTTTATATTTTCACTAATTGTTCTTCCGATCTTAAGGAAAAATCAAGCTTTTCATGTTTGGATTCATGGTTAACTGACGTTAAACATTTTGATTTTCAAAATAAAATAGCCTTTTTACTTGTTTTAATATGTTTATGCTTTAATTATAAGGTCTAATATCCCTTGTTAATGACTTGGTTAATGGCTTGTTTCATTGTCCTAAACTGCTCTGAGATTGTGCTTATGAGCTTGGGAAGCCACTATACTAAACATCTCTTTTATGTACATTTAGATGTCCATAACCAAGCCTAGTCCTAAGAAACCCAAAAATAAAAATAAAAAAACACCTTTGTTTTCCCCTGATAATACTATAGTCACAACTTGAAAACTCATTTTCAAGTGCTAAAGCAGTTTTTGAGAATTCCTTAACATTTTTTTCTATAAAAGGCTTTAAACTACCTTTCAGTGGTGTCTCATTTGCCTTTGGGTCATCCCAGATAAGATAGTTATGATTTTTTGAAGCTTTGCTATCTAAAACCCCTAGAATTATTAATTTACATTATATTTAGGCAATTTAGGCACCAGATGATTTTTCTAGATTTTTAAGTATTTTTCCTAAAAAGACATGAAATTCCATTTTTGAAAAGGTATCATTTGCAACTTAACGATTCTAAATGACTCTATGGTGATTTTTCAAAGTTCATTATCCTTTTTTCCCTACACATGTTGCTAGTGCTGAAGCTAACTCAACTTTAAAAATTAATTTCATTGAGAAAGCGATTTTCTTAGGTATTTTGGATATTTTTATGTTAATCCTTATTGAGTTACCTTTCTAATGATACCTCATTTACCCTCTGAAGCCTTTGGATGAACTCAAAATAAATTTGGGAAGGGTGATAACATAATGTTGTCCCTCATTTTCAGACTTAAAAATTAGACAAATTTTCTTGAACCACTTTTTTGAGGCATTTGAATACCTCAAATTGCATCCTATTAATTCCTCATGAAGTCAAGTACCATAAAACAGGTCCCACGAAGCTCGAGTCAAGGTCAAATAAAAATTAATTAATTTTATCTTTTACTTGAATTATTGGTTTTAATTTTGAAATACTTATTTTCATTTAAGAATATTCCTTTTTTCAAAAAAATTCTAAAATTTTGGGGATACTCCAAGCTTGTCCTAAAATTTTCATCATTGGGGATACTCCTTTGTAATCGAAGACAATTACAAGATACATTTTTATCATCCTCCTTTCTATGCTTTTTATGTTTATTTTTATGCAATATTATTATATTCTTTTTCATCATAGTAACACATTTCACTTTATGATACCCATTTTGCATTTATATTTTCAAATTGTTTTCAAAAATTATAAGGCATTGTTTTATCTCGATATCTCTTTAGTGCTTGACACAAAATATCCGATTTTCAAAATTAAATTCAAAGATCATTTTTATCAAAAATCCCTATGTCTCCCATGTTTTTAGGGCACATATAAGATCTAATTTTTTTTAAAACCTAGGTTTACAATTTTAATACAAAATTCATGCATTAAAAGGGGACTATACCAAAAGAATGACAAATCAAAATTAAAGAAAACAAAACCAACGTAAAACATGGATAACGGGTACCGATTTTAGACATCTTAAATGTGCTAATCCTTCCCTATGCGTAACCAACTCTCCAGCCCAACCGATCAATCTTTAGACCTCATAGACCTTGAAACTCATGTTTCAAGTTAGTAACTTGGATTATCATTTCAATAAGCATCCGATCATGCCTATCCCAAATGATTGGTGGTGACTCCAAGTCTTCGACCATTTTATGGTGGCCATCGAAGACCAGTTGAACAAACAATTCATCCAACGATCCTTTCTCTTGCCTTTAACTCGTTACACATAAGACAAATCCCAATCAAGGGATATTCTAAAGGCAAACACATTTATTTTAAGTCTTGCACAATATCGCCCAAGCAATTTAGTTTGTGCCGAGGGCATATCACAATAATCTTAATTTGCAATGTCTTGATATATATGCACCCAAAGCTTCAATGCTTAAACCCTTCTTAGGTATCTTAACATAAGAGATATGGAGTGAAGGTTGACTTTCTGAAGGTTAATTTTGATAAATCTTTTCATCATTCTAATGAAAATTTTAAGGACCGTGACTTGTCCTTGGATTTAGCAAGACTACTTAAGCAAGAGGAAAGATAAATCATACCTTATAAAGAATCTGTAGAGACAGTGATGGGGACTAAAAAGCATAAAAGAGAAGTCCAAAATGGAACCATGATATTGTCATCCTCTTAAGAAAAGTTGATTGCTTTCTTGAAGGAGTTTAAAGATGTATTTGCTTGGTCATACTAGGATATGCCAGGATTAGTTACAAACATAGTAGTGTATAGGCTTCCATTGAAATTCAGGTGTAAACTGATGCCAAAAATTAAGAAAAATAAAGCTAGAGATATTTTTCAAGATAAAAGAATAAATAAGAAAGAAAATAGATGCTGCTAAGTGGCGAATTATCCCAAATGGGCGGCAAATATTGTGCCTATCTCCAAAAAAAAAAGAAAAGTGTGCATATGCATTAATTATTAGGACTTGAATAAGACAAACTTTACAAATAATTTTTTGCTACCTTATATAGACACCTTGGTCAATAGCATAGCAAAGAATTCTTTGTTTTCTTTCATGGATGGCTTTTCTAGTTATAACCAAATTAAGATGGCATAAGAGGATATGAAAAAAATTACATTTGTGACCTTTTGGGTACATTCTGTTATAAGGTGAAGCCATTCAATTTGAAGAACACTAGGCCAACATATCAAAAAGCTACAATGACTATGTTCCATGATATGATGCATAAAGAAATAGAAATGTATGTTAATGATATGATTGCCAAGTCCACTAAAGAAAATAAGCATATTGGAAACCTTAAAAGGTTGTTGAAAGGTTAAGAAAATTTCAACGTAAGCTTAATTCAGCTAAGTGTACGTTTGGTGTTACTTTCAAAAAATGGGCTTCATGGTTAGTGAAAAAAGAATAGAAATGGATCTTACAAAGGTTAAGGCTATTCAGGATTTGCTTTCATTTTGTACACAAAAAGAGATATGAAGTTTTTTGGAAAGATTTAATTACATTTCTAGGTTATATCAGTGTGATCTAATATTTCAGCTTTTACAGAAACAAGATCCTAGTCAATGGAATGATGAATTCTAGGAATTGTTTGAAAAAGTAAAGCATTATCTTTGCAACCCATCTATGCTGAGACGAGCGTTGATCTTGTACTTGTCAGTATTTGAGAGGACCATAGTTGTGTATTGAGGCAACATGATAAAATAAAAAAAAAAGAGTAGGCAATATATTACCTTAGCAAGAAGTTTACATATTATAAGGTTAATTACTCCTTGGTAGATAGGATGAGTTGTGCATTAGCTTCAGTTGCACAGAGGCTGAGGTAGTATATGCTCTATCACACGACTATATTGATTGCAAAATTAGATCTAATAAAGTACCTATATGAAGCTCTAACTCTTTTGAGAAAGACTATAAGATGACAGGTGTTGCTTTTAAAGTTTGACATAAAGTATGTAAATCAAAAGGCCATAAAAGGTAATGCCATGTAGACCTCTTAGCAAATTAGGCTATGGAAATTATGAGCCATTAGATTTTGATTTTTCCAATGAGGATTTGATGTGCATATCTTAAGAGGAAAAGGTGTTACCAAAGGATAAAACTTGGAAAATGTACTTTGATGGTGCTACTATCAGCATGAGGTATGGAATAAGAGCACTATTGATTTCCCTAAGTGAAGACCACTTTCTGCTTACTACTAAATTGAATTTTGATTACAACAACAACATAGCAGAGTATGAAGCAAGTGTTATGGAGCAAGTTGTTATGGAATGAAAGGTGCAATTCTTGAAGATGTATAATGATTCAGCTTTAATGATATATCAGCTGTAAGGTGAATGGAAAACTATGATGGAAGCTGGTGCATTATAAGAGAATGATTCTTGAACTAGTGAAGGAGTTCGAGAAGATTAATTTTTAGCAATTATCTTAGGAGGAAAATCAGATTGTGAATGCTTTAACTATTTTATCTGTCACGATAAAGGTGATGGGTAGGGTTGAGGTAATGCCGATTAAGATGAGTATTCATGAGATCCCTATTCATTACCATAATATGGAAGTTAAAAGGGATGGTTAATCATGGTATTCTGATATTCTATAGTATGTCAAGGATTAACGGTCTTCAGATCATGCTACTAAGAATGATTAGAGAACCATTAAAAGAATGCCATAAATTTCATCCTTGATTGTTAAGTCCTATGCAAAAAAGTCAAGACCAAATGCCTTTGAGGTATGTAAATGCCAGTAAAGCTCAAAAGAGAACAGAAGAAATCCATGAAGAGATATGTGGAACACACCTTAGTGGGTACATGATGGCCAGGTGGATCATAAGGCTGGGATATTATTAGTTGACCATAGAGGGTGATTACATAAACTATGTACATAAATGTCACAAGTGTTAGATATATGTAGATAAGACCAATATGCTTTCATTACAGTGCACATGATGACATCTCCATGGCCTTTTTCAATGTGGGGCATGGGTATGATAGGCCCGATTATGCCTAAAGCTTTGAATAAGCGCTGTGTTATCCTGGTGGCAATAGATTGCTTCACCAAATGGGTAGAAGCTACTTCTTATGCAAATGTGACTAAGTCAGTGGTATGCAAATTTGTCAAAAGAGAAATCATATGCTAATTTAGAATTCTAAAAAGAATCATTACTAATAATGCTTCAAATTTAAAAAACAAAATAATGAGTGAAGTGTGTGCATAATTCAAAATCAAGCATTAAAATTTGGCAATGTACTACCTAAAAATGAATGGGATAGTAGAAGCAGCTAAGAAGAACATCAAGAAAATTATGCCAAAGATGACCAATATGTACAAGGATTAGCTTAAGAAGTTGCCATTTACTTTACATGCCTCTCAAACTTTAGTTCATACCTCTACACTACTACCCCATTTTTTTTAAGTCTATAGGATAGAAGTGGTGCTACCAATAGAGGTGGAAATTTTTTTATTAAAAGTTTTGATGGACGCTGAATTGGAGAAGATTGAATAGGTCAGATCTTGGTATGAGCAAATCAATTTCATTGAGGAGAAAAGGTCATCAGATATTTTCATGGGCAGATGTATCAAAAGAGAATAATAAGAGCATATGATAAGAAAGTTTGTCCTTGACAATTTTAGGAGGGTGAAGTAGTGCTTAAAAAAACTATTCTAATCTTGAAGGATACCTAGATCATGTGGACTCTAATCAAGATAGGCCTCATATGGTGAAAAAAGCATTCTCTAGAGGGGCACTAATGTTGACCAAAATAGATGGAAATGAGTTACCTAGTCTGGTAAATTCCAATAGGGTGAAAAAGTACTATGTTTGAAGAAATGGCATAAAGACAAATGCCGAACATTATTGGATTTATGTGAGGGGCCAATGCCAAAGGTTATTAGGTTTGCAACATTTCACACTAAATGCCAAAATGTTGGGTTTATACAACTATGAGGAATTATTCACTTTTGTTTGGGATGACGTTTACAACCAAAGAAAGGCACATCATAGCCTGAAAAGTTTTTAAAAGAAATACTACATCTAAATAAAGTGATTTATCAGATGGTATCTTAAAGAGTTAAACCAGATTCATTCTCTAAAAATATGGGATCTTATTGGATAAAAAGCCTACTTCTTAATTTTTTTTCTTTGTTAAGCATTCACTAAACATTTTTTTTGAACTATTAAATACTTTCAATTGTTGAAATGAATTCATAATGAGCTTTTTTTCTTGGCTTATCCTTATATTGTGTCATTACTTGTTGATTTATTTAATAATGATTAAGAAATTGATAAGGAATAAACTTAGGATACCTTGATATTTTGATAAGAAATACCATTATTCTATCAAGAAATTGATATCTATTTGGAATTCTGGCAATTTGAGGTTTAAGATTACCTAAGTGAAGAGATTAAATGCTTCAAAAAGAAAAGATGTATGAAAATGCAAGGAAGAAAATAGTGGGGAAAACCATGTAATTTGTGAATAATGATCAACCATAGAGGATGTTACCCAGTTGAAAGAAATGGGTATTTAATGCTTTTAAAGAAAAATAAGAATAGAAGAGAAAGATGGTAATAGAAGCCATGATTGAATTTGAAGGAGATAAATGAAAATAGAGTCACCATGACAAGTGTTTCATGAAAAAAAAAAGATCATAAAATGACATTAAAATGAATCATGTATTATGATTGCATATTAACATGAGAATAGGAATCATGCATATGCATTCATATTGCATTAGAAGAAATTATTCAAAAGAAAGATCTAGTTTAGTTGATACCGAAAGAGAGAAGAAAAGAAAGCTTGGTCTAGTTGGTTAGGTAGAAAACCAATGAAATTGGCACCTCATAGGGAGGTGGTGCCCTATAAAAATAAACTTTTTTTCTTTTATCCATTTCACTTGGTAGTGTGAAAGATCGATGTAGTCGGGTTTAAATCAACTTCATTTGATTAAGTAAAAGGTCAAACAGAGTTTTTTTTTGTTAACTTCATTTGGTTAGATAGAAGTCCAGTGGAATTAGTTATCTTTTTCATTTGAAAATGTCAGTAATACATGTCTTAAGTTAGCTTCATTCGATTAAGTAGAAGATCAAATAAAGATTTTCATTTTGTCAACTTCACTTGGTTAGGTAGAAGACTGATAAAGTTTATGGTCTTTTTGTACACTTAATTTGACTAGGTAAAAGGTCGATAAAGTTAGTTTTCTTTTTATCCTCTTCATTCGATTAGATAAAAGATCAATGAAGTAGGTTTTTAAGTCCTCTTCTTTTGGCAATATGTAAGTTCGTCAAAGTAGGCATTGTGTGTAAGTCTACTCTATTTGTTATGTGGATGACTATTAGAGCAGGCAACCAAGTCTTTTTTATTTGGTTAGACAGAAGACCAATTAAGTAGGCAGCATGTCAATCCGCTTTATTTGGTTTAGGAGAAAACTAGTAAAGTTGGCATTTTTAAATTTCTTTGTTAAGTTTAATCTATTTAGTTAGGAAAAAAACTAGTAGAATTGGCATCTTATCAATTAAATGGAAGATTGGTGAGCATTGATATACTTTGCATTGGTGATAATTACTAGGATATTGCATGCGCAAAATAAATAACACTTGCTAAAAAGGAGCTTATTAGGTCCCAAACAAAATCGTGTCTATTTAGTCTTTGCCAAGGTCCTAAATTTTTAGCAACAGCCAAAAAGGTGCAATTGTAGATACCGTATTTTGTCTAAACTTTTAATTTATTTTCATAGTTTTAGGGGTTGAAAGATTTTTCTTAGTCTGGATCTTCTCGGATCAGTTATAAATGATAGAAAAGTCTAATTGAGGTGTTGGTTGGTTTCTATGGGGTTAGTTTAACATAATAAGGCATCTGGGCTTAATTGTCTAATTTAGAAGGTAGATGTCAGATTTGAAAAAACCAACACCTAAGTCCTAAAAATTTGAGAATGTCAACTGGGATATGTCCCTTAAAGTGATAAGAGTGGTTATTGAGGTTATTTGGATGAAAAAAATACTTGTCTTAAAAGTTCAAATCAAAAGTCAACAAAATGACTGTAGACACCTTATTTTGTTCGGGCTAATATTTGGCAATCTGGAGCATGGACATAAGAGGGGGCAGTGATATCAAAGGTAAATACAAAGATGTGGCATCAAATGATGTAGTCCAAGGTATCCAGGGACAAAAGATATGAGAAAATTCATAATTTTACTTGAATGTATCGATACATGGTTCTCATGTATCAATACATGGTTCTCATGTATCAAGACAATGCTCCAACGCACCAAAAATTTGAAATGTCCCCATTTGTATCGATACAACATGTAAAAGTATCGATACACAAGCCTCTATATCGATACAGGACGTCATGTCTCGATACTAGACCATGCCAGGACCAAAACATGCATTCTGTAAAAGAATGTATCAATACATACCAACATGTATCGATTAGTGGTTCATAGTATCGATACAATGGTTCATAGTATCGATAAATTAATCATTGTATCGATACATTAATCATTGCATCGATACAATGTTCATTGTATCGATACAGACAAGGTTTTTAGACCAAATGTATCGATAAATTATGCAATGTATCAATACATGCAGGCTATTTTCACGGTTCGGGCAATTTTGACTAATCCACCATTAATCCAAAACTCAATTTTAACTCATTTCTTTGCATAAGCAAAGATTAAAACACATGTCAAATTACGAATTTAGACATTAAAATTGATTAAAACATTTTCTAAGTCTAAATTGGATCAAAAAAAGGTCAACATCACATGATTACCATCCTCCCTAGTTGTTGGCCAATGTCACCATCGGCCACCCTAGTTGCTGAAAGATCATTTCAGCATTTAATCCAACCACCCTATGCCCATCACATTAGCAGCAAGTTGCCTCTTACAAACACCCTATAGCCACCATGCTGACATCACCTTATCCCATTGAGAAATGGCCAAAAACACCTCTAATTTGGCTCCAAAAGGCTGGTATAAATGAACCCCTTCTATCTCAGCAGAAAGGGTTAGATTCTAGCTTATTTACACTTCTAAAAACACATTCACACATAAAAGAAATCCAAACCCATAGCTCTTCCCTTAGCACCCCAAAATAGCCCCTAAACAATCACTACACATTCCAAAACTCACCCTCATCCATACCAGAACCAAAAACCTCATTATTTTTTCTTTTTCTTGCTTATCAATAACAAAGAAAAGAGGGAAATTCTAGCCATCTCTACTGCTCCAATTGTTTGGCCAAGAAGTGAAGTTTTGTTGGTATAACTTCT
>JAQSVH010108932.1:9058-23040 GCA_029448705.1 Adansonia digitata | reverse complement strand
AAAATATGACCTTTGCTAAGGAGATTACTCGATTAAAGGAGGAAAATAGTCAATTAAAAATAGACCTCTACCTCTAGGATGGTAAAGGGAATAGGGCTATCAAGGAGAAAAACTACCATAAGAAGGATTTTGAGAGTTTGAAAAAAGACTATGTGGCTTTTAATAAGGCAAGCAAGTCTCGAAGACTTGAAAAGTCATCGGTTGAGTGGAGGACAAAAATTATTACCTTCGAGAAGAAACTATATCAATGAAGAAGAGCAGCTAGGGTCAATAAGGAAAGGCTTGTTAGAACTCCTACTCTTGCATCAACTTACAAAAGGAAGAATGAACAGTTAAAAGCTCAAGTCTGAGATTTGAAAGCAAACCAAGCTGAAAATGGAACTCTAACACTCAAAATTCAAGATTTAAAGCACTCTCTTCAAGCTTGCCAAGACCAAGTCAATGTACTAGTGAGAGCTTCTGAATAGCGGGAGCAAGATGTCTTAAGTGGTTGATCACGCAAGCTAAAACTATTAAGACCATCATCGCTATCTTATAGAGCATATTCAGGTAGCTCAGTTAGAGGCTAAAAACATGATGGATGTAGCCAATCCTTGACCCAGATATCTTGCCCACTAAGCCCATGAGCAAGACTTGTTGTATTTCTTGGACCATGTAATCAGGAAATGTAATTGTGTCAAGCATTTTTGAATGTAAGCTTATGTAATTAGGACATTTTGTTGCTTTCATGAAAGACATTATTGGTGGAGTTGCCCCTTAACCTAATTGTCTTTTTTGCATTTGCATGACTAACCTAATTTTTTTCATTATTTTATTCATTCATTCGTATATTCACTCTTATTGCATCAAAAATATCCATGGACATATCATAAAGGCCTAATTCGATAATAATTTAAAGTGAAGGTGCTCTAAAACATGAAACCTATAGTTCACCATAGATACAACACTCATAATTATCAAAAAAACGATGGAAAATAATCACCAGGCCCACATAAAAAACTTAAACTCATGTATAAAAAGTCTCAAGAGCAATTATTCCATAAGAATGAGGAACTCCAAGCTCAGGTCGCTGACCTAACCACGCTGTTGTCCAATGCGTTGAAGGAAAAAAGGCAAACAAGCACGGTCGAGGCAGGAAAAGAACTAGCCAATACTGAAAGCAATTTGAACGGTGGTACTGAAGGCACCAATGCTCAGAAAGGGGCATTACATAGGTAGCACAAACATCCTACCAACTCAGCCATTCATTTACATCAATCCTACAATAGCATCCCATTTGATTCAAGCATTTCAACATGCAGGTTTTTCATAGGCAAGGCCTGTAGTCCCAGACCTTGATGAGCAAATAGAGCACGAGAAAGCAAAGAGGTCCTCAGAAAATGATAAAGACTTCAACAAGTATCAGTCACTAGAGAAGCACCTTCGAGCTATTGAAGAAGGTAACAAATTTGGAATTGTAAATGCAAAATCATTAGGGTTGGTTTTGAGTTTCATTTTCCAGCCCAGTTTAAAGTGCCCGATTTTGAAAAATACAATGGGACTACTGACGCTGCTACCCATCTTCGCATGTACTTTCATAAAATGGCAAGGTATAAAGAGAACGAGAAACTACTGATCCATTACTTCCAAGATAGTCTAACTGGGGTAGCTCTCTAATGGTATATAGGGCTTGATCCTATAGGAATTCAAACATGGGTAGATATGGCATGCGTATTCCTTGAACAGTATAAGTATGTGTTCGATTGTGCTCTAGATCGCCTTTCCCTCATGAACATAGAGAAGAAATCTTCTGAGAACTTTAGGCAATATGATCAAAGATGGAGAGAGGAGGTAGCACAAGTTCACCCTTTCTACTGAAAAAAATGACGGTTATGTTTGTTGGCACCCTACGAGCTCCTTACTATGAAAAGCTGGCAGGTAACGCCATGAAAAACCTTACCAATATGGTTATATAGGGTGAAATGATTGAGAACATTGTAAAAAGCGGCAAGATATCCATTAGGGAATCATTAGCATCGATCAAGAAGACAGTACCTAAGGGTAAAGCAAAGAAGGTGAACATTGTTGGTGAAAATTATGCCAGGGTTTAATCAAAGTCTGCATCCAACACAACCTATGTACCTCCCAAACATGTTGAATACGGGTCTTAATCCTTACTCCCCTACACCACAATCAATTCATACTGTCGGATTTGCTCCAGCAATTAGCTTTACACCATATCCTACTCGAAATGCGACCCATAATGCATAAACTCCCAACATAAATAATAGAAAAGCTCCAAAACAATCAACAAGCGCCTTGAGAAAGGGAGCACTTTAAACCTCCCTTACTCCTATAAAGAGATTTACTCTCATTTGTTGGTAGGTAAACTAGTGGCTCTAGTATTCATAAACCCAAGATCACCACCATACCCCAGATGGTGTGATAAGAATGCTTATTATGAATACCACACTGGAGCGCAAGGCCATTCCATTGAGAACTACACTTCATTTAAAAGAAATGTGCAGAGTCTACTAGAAAAGGGAGTGATCAAGGTTGAACAAGGGCCTGGACCCAATATTAGGGCCAATCCATTCCCTAATCATGTCAAATTGAGAGTGAATGTGATAATCGATGGAAAAGCTTGTTGGTTCAAAAGAAGCATTGGAAAAGTCAAAACCCTTATGAGCAAGGTCGGGCAGGCTTTTGTGAAAGCTAAAATAGTAACAGATGATAAAAATCAAATAAAAAATGCCAATGAAACATCCTACTACCATTACAGTCAAGGACATGATTTACAACATTGCTTATCATTCTGGGAAACAGTCTAAGGGATAAAGGATCAATCCGAGATTGAGATCTATGAGGAGTAAGATAAACACGTCGATCCATCTATCAGTGCCATGGATGAGAAGAGGCCTACTGATGATCAGATCTCAAGTTGTCTGTCTCTTATAGTCATGAAAAAAAAGCTAATGAAAGTCTTAGGAAGTATGCTTTGAGAGGGATGGAGGAGGCTGCCCAAATTCATCCCTTATTAACAAAAAAAAAGATGATTATTAGATTCATTAGTGTATTACAAGCCTCTTATTACGAAAAAAATAGTGAAAAGCTTCATGGATGTAGTCGTACTCTGTGGAATGATCGATGAGGCCATGAAAAGTGAATCGGGTAGAAAAATATCTGCAAAGACAAAGTGAAAGGAAAAATGAAGGCTAGTCAGTAATCAAAATCTGGCACTAAAGCCAATTCGTCTCAAACTCATGCTGAGTTAAACCTAAAGAGAGTGGTCTTAAAGAAAACTGCGAGATTATGGAAAACATAGAAGAAGTTAGAATGCCAATGAATTCGGTTTGGCAAATCTTAGTCCAAGCTAAGCTACTTAATGCAGTCAAGAAGACAAAGGAATGCATTGATGAGTTCTATGATTTTCACACTATTTACGGCCATACTCTTTAAACATGTAAAGAGTTTTGACTATGATTCAAAGGATGATGAATGAGGGTAGCATCAAATTCTATGATGAAAAGCAAACCCCATCGATCAAGTCTACAAATGCAACAGTATTTGTCAACACTGTAAAAAAAAGGCCAATCCTCCTTATGAGGTTGGAAGGCCATTGATCTTGTATGACAATCGACCAAGAGTCAAAATCACCCTTGTTTAGCCTATGCCAAGGATGATCATTCAACTTCTATCTCCTTTCCCTTATAAGGACAATAAGGCAGTTCCTTGAAACTATGAAAATAAAACCTTAGTCATCAAGGAATCTAGTCAACAAGCAATAAGTGTGAAACTTTTAGGAGTAAGTCACCTAACTTGGAATGGTAGATGTTATGCCCCAACAGCATCAAAAAGTGAAACTCGACAAGAGAATACTAGTCTTATTCCTTAAACACAGAAGTTTGCAATCAAAAAATCAGATTTAGTAGTCTTCAAAGAGCCAGTGAATGAGAAAGAAGCTACAGAATTCCTCAAGTTCATCAAACACTGCGAATACAGCATCGTCGATAAGTTGAACAAGCAACCCGCCAAGATATTTATGTTGTCGCTACTATTGAATTAAGCTCACAGGAATGCCTTTCTCAAAGTTTTAAATGAGGCTTGCAGCCCTTCCGACATTTCTATAGGTCAGTTGGATCGCTTAGTGAGGAACATCACTATTGACAATTACATATCTTTCAGGGAAGATGAAATCCTACATAGAGGAAGAGAAAACTAAAAAGCGTTTCATATCACCACGTATTGTAAAGGCAGCACGTTGCTCAAGGTGCTCATCGATAATGGGTTAGCTTTAAATGTAATGCCTATGTCATTCTTGAACAAGCTCTCTATTCATGCATCTCATATCCAAAACAGTCATGATTGCATGAGCATTCGATGGAACTTACCAGAACGTTATAGGGAACTCACCATTTCACTCTAAATTGACCCATGTACTTACAAAGTCAACTTCCATGCGATGGACATTGCTTCATCATATAACTGCCTATTAGAAAGGCCTTGGATTCATTCTGCCACGATAGTTGCACTAAACTTTGAAATTTACATCGAGAATAAAGTTGTCAGTATCAGAAGAGAAGAAGATATCATTGCTGCTACCTCAATTGATGCCCCATATGTCAAACCTGACGAAGATATCCCAGAATACTCTTTCCAATCCTTTGAGTTTGTCAATGCTACTTATGTTCAGGATGGGTTGCCAATGGTTCAGCCCTGCCTATTAGAGAATACTCACATGGGTTTGAAGTTGATATCAACAAAGGTGCCCAGGCTGAAAAGGGATTCAAAAAAAACCTTCAAGGGATTGCTAAAGCATTAAAATATGTCAACCAGATCAACAAAAGAGGGATGGGATTCAAGCCCAATGTGTAGCAAAAAAGAAAACAAGCTCAAAAAAAGTGTGAGAAAAGGATGGCCCATTTGTCAGGACAAGACATAGAGGATGAGCCAATGATATTCCCACCACTTTGGGAAAGTTTTCACCCAGCATAACATGTAAATACTGGCTCAGCCAATGTTGTGCTTATATTGAATAAGGCATTCAATGATGTCTCCATCAATGTGGTTGATAACCTAGAGATGTCAACCACAAGTCCAGAGATTGGTCTATGCCCTTTCGGATTTGTTCCAAGTGTTTGGATTAAGACTGAGATTCTTGTATTATTCAAGTCTGTTTCAAAGTAATGCTATGAACTAAACCTACATGTTCTCGCCTAAAAGCACTATAGGATCCTTTGGACGACATATTTTAAGTATTATCAATGAAAATGACTAAGCATTATGTATTTCATTCTTTGTGTTCATAGTTCTTGTCAACCTAAGACCCTTTTTTACAAATTTTGCCACCTGTACTATTCTTTTTCCATATTTTTAGGTACCCCGAAGAAGGTGACATGAATCTTCATACCAAAACTTTAAAAATCAATTTTGAGCAACCAAGTTATGTCGGAGAAGTCGAATCTGAAGAGGATCCTGAAGAGAATCCTATTCCTCTAGACCTATTAAAACTTGTTGAATAGGAAGAAAAACAGATATTACCTCATGAAGAACCCATTGAAACCTTAAACCTTGGAACAAAAGAAGATAAGAAAGAAGTCAAAATTAGAACTTTTATAAAACCATCAACTCGGGTTGAAAAATTAGTCTACTCTAAGAATATCAGGGTATGTTCACTTGGTCCTACTAAGACATGCCTGGATTAGATATCAACATTGTGGTCCATAAACTCCCCCTTAAACCCTAATGGAAGCCCATAAAACAAAAGCTAAGAAGGATGAAAACTGAAATGCTTCTAAAGATCAAAGAAGAAGTAAAAAATCAATTTAAAGTAGGATTGCACAAGGTAGCCAAATATCCTAAATAAGTGGCTAATATAGTCCCGATTCCTAAGAAGGATGGTAAAGTATGGATATGTGTAGATTATAGGGATCTAAATCGAGCCAGCCTAAAAGATAATTTCCCTTTACCTCACATTGACACCTTAATAGACAGCACCGCCAAAAATGCACTATTTTCCTTCATGGATGGGTTTTTAGGCTATAACCAAATCAAAATGGTAATTGAAGACATGGAAAAAAAACCACTTTCATAACCATGCGGGGCACTTTTGATAGAAAGTGATGCCCTTCGAGCTCAAGAATGCTGAGGCAACTTACTAAAGAGTGATGGTAACATTGTTCCATGATCTTATGGATAAAAAAATTGAGCTCTATGTGGATGATATGATCACCAAGTTGCAGTGAACATGTGGGCAATTTGTGAAAACTCTTCAAAAGGCTTCGTAAATACTAGCTCAAGTTAAATCCTCCAAAATGCATGTTTAATGCCACATCCGATAAACTATTAGGTTTCATTGTGAGCGAGAAAGGAATAAAGGTTAATCTTGGTAAGGTTAAGGCCATTCAGAATTTGCCACCACCTCAAACTCAGAAAAAAATAAGAAGTTTCTTGGGAAGGCTGAACTACATTGCTTGATTCATATCTTAGTTAACTAACAGATGCGATCTAATCTTTCAACTACTTTAAAAACAAAATCCTAGAGAACGGAATCAAGAATGCCAAGAAGCTTTTGATAAGGTCAAACATTACTTTCTGAACCCTCTAATACTTATGCCACCAGTGCTCGACTAGGCATTAATCCTATATCTATCAATTCTAGACAAATTGATAGACTGTGTATTAGGATAACATGACAAAATAGGAAAGAAGGAATAGGCTATCTGTTACCTGAGCAAGAACTTTACGGGGTAAGAAAATAATTATTGATTCGTAAAGAAGCTATGTTATGCTTTAGCTTGGACAGCCCGAAAGTTAAGGCTATACATGCTGTACCACACTACGTGTCTGATCATTAAGCTTGATCCCATCAAGTATTTGTATGAAGCCCTCGCCTTGTTTAGGAGGTTAGCCAGATGGCAAGTTATGCTTTCTGAGTATGATATCATGTATATGAACTAGAAAGCCATCAAAGGTAGTGTAATAGCAGACTTTTTGGCAAGTTGAGCCACAAATAACTACCAGCCCTTAGATTTCAAGTTTCCTGATGAAAACTTGATATGCATATTTAAGGTAGAGAACACTGCCAAGTGTGGGTCATCATGAAAAATGTACTTCGATAAAGCTTCAAGTGCATTAAGGCATGGAATTAGGGTAATTTTCATCTTACCTAAGGGAAACCATTTCCTTTTCACGACCAAATTAAACTTTGACTACACTAATAACATAACTGAATATGAGGTCTACATCTTAGGACTGCAAGCAGCCACTAAAAAGGGCATTCGAGCACTGCAAGTGTTTGGAGATTCAGCCCTCATCATTTACCAACTAAAGGGAGAATGGCAAACATGTGATGCTAAACTGATCCACCATGGGAATCTAATATCACAGCTTAAGAAAGAGTTTGATGATATTAGCTTTCAACATCTACCTCAAGAAGAGAACCAAATTGCTGATGCCCTGGCCACTTTATCATCCATGTTCAAAATCAATCGAGAATCAGATGTCGCTCCTATTCAAATAAGCATCTATGCAACTCTGGCACATTGTCAGAAAGTTAAAGAGAAGGATGGTTTGCCATGGTATCATGACATCCTTTAGTACATCAAGAATCAATAGTACCCAAAAGATGCCACCAAAATTGACAAAAGAACCATCAAACAATTAGCTGTAAACTTCATTTTGGATGGTAGGGTTTTGTATAAGAAAGGCTGGGATCAGGTGTTACTCCGATGCATGGATGCCTTCAAAGCTAAAAGAATACTTGAAGAAGTTCATGAAGGCATTTATGGTATGCACGCCAATGGACATCGAATGGCAAGACAAGTCATGCGATCAAGCTACTTACTATTAGTTAACTCTTGAAAAGAGTTGTATTAACTATGCTCAAAAATGTCACCAATGCCAAATCTACATTGACAAAATCCATGTCCCACCGACACCTCTACATGTTCTGACAACTCCATGGGCTTTTTCTATATGAGGCATGGACATGATTGTACCAATTACCCCTAAGGCTTCTAATGGGCATCACTTCATTTTGGTCATAATTGATTATTTCACCAAGTGGGTAGAGGTAGCTTCTTATGCCAATGTCACCAGATCTGTCATGTGCATATTTGTAAAATGGGAAATCATTTGTAGATATGGTCTTCGTAAATAGATTATCATGGATACTGCGCATAATCTAAAAAACAAAATGACGTATGGAGTTTGCTCTCAGTTTAAGATTCAAGATCGAAACTCCATCCCATACTGTCCAAAAATGAATGGGCAATTAAACCAACCAACAAGAATATCAAGAAGATAGTTGAAAAGATGGCTGAGACATGTAAAGATTAGCATGAAAATTTATCTTTTGCCTTACATGCCTATTGCACAGTAGTACGAACTTCCATGAGTGCTACCCATTCTCTTTGGTCTACGGCATAAAGGTTATCTTGCCAATCAAGGTTGAAATCCCTTCGCTTAGAGTCTTAATGGAAACCCAACTTGAAAAAGCTAAATGTGTTAAAAGTCTATATAAGCAACTCAATCTCATTGAAGAGAAAAGAATTAAGGCCATTGTCACAGGCAGTTGTATCAAAAATGGATGACAAAGGCCCATAACAAAAAAGTTTGTCCGCGCCGATTCCAAGAAGGTGACTTGGTATTGAAACAAATTCTCTCGATCCATAAAGATGCTCATAAAAAATAGACCCCAAATTAGGAAGTGCCATATATAGTGAAACATGTATTCTTTGAATGAGCCCTAATTTTAACTGAGATGGATGATAGTGACTTACCTAACCCTATGAATTCTGAATCTATTAAAAAATATTATGCCTGAAAACACTTTAGGATGAAAACCCGAAAGGGCATCCTATTAGTCCTTCACCTACCACTCTCCAAAAAAACACAACAAAAAAACAACAAAAACAAAAGAAGAAGAAAAAAAAAGAAAACTAGCTTAAGTTGAAAACCCGGTAGGGCGGCTTAAGCAACCAGACCCTTTTCCTCAAATTCATAACTTTAGTCAAGACACCAAGTCATAACCTAACCCATTTGTTCTATGCTAACCAAACCTCAATAAATCTCATCCACACTTGCATTCGAAAAGTGGAAAGCACCCAGATTTGAGGCCCTTATCCCATCATGGGGCAATCTAAGGAATCTTCTTATTAGTTGGCCAGCACCAAAAGGATTAATTGCTCGATAAAAGTCTCTAGAAGCATTTAGTAAAGAATTCATGTCATCAACATTAAAGGCAATCGACCAGAAAGACTTTTCTTATCTCTTTTATATCTCAAAATCTTACACAATCTCATAAGTTTGTCACAGCTTGTACCCTTTTTCTTTAAATGAAAATACAATTACTTGATTTTTGCAAAATCTTTTCGTAACCGTGCATTCCATGTCGTATTATGTTTATCATTTAATTGATAATGCTTGATAAACAAGCAAAACAGATAACAGGATTTCCTAGCATTACTTGGAGAGATAGAACTTTCTAGGAGCTTTATCTCATGTCTAAAGATTAAGAATGAACTCTTAGAGCCATAATCGATCTTGCCCTAGGACCCCACATCTTGAAAATATGCTCAAAACCTCCTCCCAGTAAATGATTATTGACCTTCTTTACCCTTGAAGGAGGGATAACCTTAACATTCAAAGCCTTTCGAGATCTAAAGCAAGCTTGACAAACCCTGGGCAAAAGGCCACATTATCAAAGGCGAAGATGGCCAAAACCAACCACTAGATTAAAGTAATTACACTTATATCATTTAGACAAGCACTTGTAACCCCATACATAATGCAGCATTTAACATCTTATAGCTACCGACTTTTAAATACATTGGTCAAATTTGTAGGGAACCTAAGGTATAATCTTTCAATTTCAAAAAACCTTGAAAGGCTTCAAGTATGTACCTTCAACCCTACATGCTCATCAAAAATCACCTAAGAAGGGAATCTAAACCCTTTTCCTTCTAGTCTTCAAAGAGCAAGACACCCTTCCTGACTTACCTCAAAGCCACACAAGCCGGTGGCACCTACTTACCTTAGTACTGAAAGAGTAAGATGCTTAGTAAAGCCCACACAAGCTGGTGGCACCTAACTGTCTTAGTCCTCAAAGAGTAGGATGCTTATCAAAGCCCACACAAGATAGTGGCATCTACCTACCTCAGTCCTCAAAGAGCAGCACGCTTATTAAAGCCTATGCAAATCGGTGGCATCTACCTACCTTAGTCCTCAAAGAACAGAACACTTATCAAAACCCATACAAGCTAGTGGCATATACCTACCTCAGTCTTTAAAGAGCAAGACACTTATCAAAGCCCACACAAGTTGGTGGCACCTATCTACCTCAGTCTTTAAAGAGCAGGACGCTTATCAAAGCCTACATAAGCTGGCGGTACCTACTATCTCAGTCCTCAAAAAGTAGTACACTTTTCAAAGCCCATACAATCGGTGGCAACTACCTACCTCAGTCCTCAAAGAGCAAAATGCATCCCTACCTCAAAGCCCATATAAGATGGTGGCAACTACCTACCTCTATCCTCAAAAAATAGAACATTTCCCTACCTCAAAGCCCACATAAGTTGGTGGCAACTACCTACCTCAGTCCTCAAAAAGCAGGATGTTTCCCTACCATAAAGCCCACACAAGCTGGTGGCACTACGTAACCTACCTCAATCCTTAAAAAATAGCATGCAACCCTACCATGAAGCCCATATAAGCTGGTGGCACCTGTTTACCTTAGTCCACAAAGAGCTGGATGTCTTTCTTTTCTTACCTTAAAGCCCACACAAGCTGATGGCAATTGTCGACCTTAGTCCATGAAGAGCTAGACATTATTCTCTACCTGCCTCAAAGCCACACAAGCTGATGGCACTTGTTTGGGGTAAAACCTAAAAAATAGACTAGTAGGGAGGTCAAACCCTACAAAACTCATCAAAATCTTCTTTTCTGTAAATACATTTAACCCATCTCAACGTGATACTAAATAGCTCTTTATTTCTCTATAAGCATACGAAACCATTATCCTGCTTAAACAAAATGGTGTTTATTTGTCTTTACACTATTCTTAATACTTAGCAACAGCCAAAAAGGGGTATAGATAGCTCATTTTTATATGTTTGTATGTTTAATCCATGTTTATCTTTGTATGTGCTATATTTTGTTCATCATATCTGTATTAAAATGATGACTTGTTTCTTAAAACCTAATTTTAGAAAAATCTCTAAGTTAAGTTCATGCTACCTCTAATAGATGAAGAATAGCATGGACTTAATGTTTTCATAAAAATGGTCTTCTAATCTTGGGAATAGATTAACATTTCAACTCTAGATTCATGGTGAAATAAGTTCATTTTTCAAAAAAAATAAGAGAATCCTTTTTTGCACTAAACGTTGATCTTTAGTCCTATATACCCTTGATTGACATGGTCAGTGGGTTGTTCCATCATTGCAAACTACTCTGGGATTGTCGAATGAACTTGTGAAGCCCATGTTGCCTTCCTTCATGGATGTTCAGATGTCATAGACCTGAGTCTATCTTCAAAAAATTTGGAATATCGAATAATCCTTTATTTTTGCTCTGGCAATACTATAATTTCGATTTGAAAAATCATTTTTGAACAACAAAATGTTTTCTTAGATTTTTCTAATATTTTTTCCCTAAGGGGCATCAAATTACCTTTTTAACAGTGTCTTATTTGCACCTTTGCTATCTGAAACCCTTGGAACCAGCATGCAACATTCTTTTTGAGCCATTTTGGCCCATCAGAAGATTTTTATGAAATTTTCAAATATTTTTCCTAAAACATTCACAAAAGTCCCTTTTTGAAAAGGTATTGTTCATGATCTAACGATTTCGGATAAGCTTGGAACAATTTTCCAAAGTCCATCATGCCCTTTCCTTTGTACATGCTACTAGTGTAGAGACAGACTTAACTTTAAAAATTAATTTTGCTTGGAAAGTGATTTTCTAGGATTTTTTAAATATTTTTATATTAAACCTTATTGACTTGTCTTTCCAGTGGTACCTCATTTACCCTCTAAAGCCTTCGGATAAACCTAAAAAAAAATTTAAGAATAGAAATAACATGAGGTTATCCCTTGTTTTCAACTTAATTTTTGAATTTCTTTTTATCAAGATGTTCGAATGTCTCAAAATGCATCCAGTTGGTTCCCCCATAACACCAACCCTTTTGACCCGAATCAAGGCTAAAATACAAAAAGAAAAAAGATTTCATATTAAACTTTTTTACTAGTGGAGATACTCTAAGTCCATTGCTCTAAGGAAACATTTCAACCCTATTTTTAATTAAAGATTCAAATTTTCTCTTTACTCCTAAATATTTTCCTAACTCTATCTTTGGGGATACTTTAACCTCACTTTACCTCAAAAATCCAAATCAAAAATTTTCACCCTTTCGGATGCCTCAAACTGCTTTGATTAAAATCATCCTTGACCTTCAAATCACCAACGAATCCAGACAGATCTCTAAAATTGTCATCCTAATTGTTCTTTAATAATTGAAGGCAATTATGAGATACATTTCAATTATCCCTCCCTTTTTCGCTCTTGTGTTTATGATTACTTGTTTATGATATCATTATATTCGTTATTGCCTTACTAACACATTTCCTTTTTGTAATGATCATTGTGCATTTATATTTAAAATTAGTTTTTTCCATAAAATTTACAAGGCAATGTTTTGCGTTGGCATCTCTCCAATGCCTAATATGGAACATCCAAATTTTTGAAATCTAGTCTAGATAGTATTTTTGTAAAAATCCCTATGTTCTTCATACCTCCGAGGCGTATAAGTGATCTAATTTTCTTAAGAAACTAAATTTACATTTTCCACCAAAACATCATGCATTAAAGAGGATTATATCTAAATAGAGATCAAATGGAACCGATTTAATCGAGAATAAAGCAAGACATAATTAGTAGGTATTAATTTCGGGCGTAGTGGGGATGCTAGTCTTTCCCCACACGAAACCAACTCCTAAACCAAACCAACGAATCTCTAGACTTTGTAGATCTTAAAATTGATGTTTCAGGTTTTGTAACTCAAAATGTTGTTTTCAATAGGCATCCGATCCTACCTAGTTTGAAATGATCGATGGTGACTCCAAGTTTATGGCCACTTCATGGTGGCCATCTAAAACCAATTCGATGAGCGATTCGTTCGATGGTCTCTTTCCCCTTCATATTATCACATCTAATCCAAATCCCAATCAAGGGATAACTCAAAGGCTTGATCATAACCAACCATCATTTATTTTTAAGTTGAGCATGCTATGCCTTTCGAATTATCTAAAGTTTTAAAGGCGGGCACATGATGACATTATCCCTAAAATCACATCTACAATTAGACATTATCCTTATAATACATTATTATCTTTATTGTCTTGTAATGACATCTTTAACTAAATTTCACAAATTTAATTTATGTCTTAAATTATTTAATTGAACTTATTCAATTAAATTCTCTTCAATTTATCATTTATTTAATTAAACACTATATTCAATTCAACAATTCTGTTATTATGTGTGACCCATTAGGTTCCAACATGTTGGCAATGAATATAAACAGTAGTCTACATTTTTACACATAAATTACTATTTATAAACATAGATCATGAGCGAGGTCTAGCAACCCTACCCAAATGTTGATAGAATGAACTATGACTTCTTCAAAACTTTTCAGTGACCAGACTATCAATGTAATATAGTCCTTACACCAAATATCCAGATAAAAGATGAGAATGGTGCAACATCTACTCAAACCCCTACCTATATTAGATCTTGCAACTCATGGTTAATGATCATGAATCGATGAGGATCTATTCCTCATAATTCTTTGGCCAAAAACTTATATCCAACCAAGATCATTAGAGATATGTCTCTAATGTCATTCGCAGTGTTCAATCCTCTCTTTATCACTTATTCATCCTCCATATGTTTCATGTCATACCCAATGTATCCTACCTTAAGCATCCATTTATTGTGGA
>JAQSVH010108824.1:0-21311 GCA_029448705.1 Adansonia digitata | reverse complement strand
AGATACCAACACGGAACATAATCTTGTAAATTTTATTGGCAAAACAAGTTTTAAATATGAATGCCCAATAGTCACAACAAAAAAGAAACGTGTTAGTAAGACCAAAAAAATATAATAATATCATAAACAAAAAATCACAAACAAAAGAACGTAAAAAGGAGGGATGATTAGAATGTATCTCATAATTGTCTTCGATCGTTGAAAAATAACCGGGGCGATAATTTAGAGATAGAGTTTGGATTCGATGGTGATTTAAGGGACGAAAAGGATTTTAATCAAAACAATTTGGGGCATCCAGAAGAGAAAAAGTTTTTTAATTTATTTAGGTAAAAGCAAGGTTAAAGTATCCCCTCAGAGCAATGGGGTTAGAGCATCCTAAAAGATAAAGTTATGAGAATAATTAAAAGAGAAAATTTAAGTTTTAAATGAAAATGAGGTTAGAGTATCCCCTTAGAGTAATAGGGTTGGAACATCTGCAAGCATAAAATTTTTTTTATGATTTAACAAAATAATTAGGAATCTTAACTAAATCTGAAAGAGAAAATTCAAGTTTCTTAGTGAAAAATGGGGCCAGAGTATCTCCTTAGAGTAATATGGTTGGAATATCCCCAAAAATAAAATTTTTGATGTTTAGAAGAAATTAAAAAAAAAAGATTTTGAAAATAGAAAGCCGAAGATTTGTATCAAATATATTTTTGTCTTAAGCCTTGATTCGAGTCTTCAGGGTTTCTGTAGTCAGAATCGGATGCACTTTGAAACATTCGAACTTCTCTATAAAGGCATTTTGAAAATTAGGTTAAGAATAGGGGACTGCATCACATCGTGTCTTTTCATGAATTTATTCAAGGTGCATCCGAAGGCTTCAAAGGGTAAATGAGGTAGCATTGAAAAGGTAACTCGATGAGGATTAATATAAAAATATTTTTAAAATCTTAAAAAATCATTTTCTAGGCAGAATTAATTCTTGGATTTAGGTTTATCTTGACACTAATAGAGTATACAAGAGAAAAAGATGCATTGAACTATGAAAAATTGTTTCAAGCTTATTCAGAATCACTAAATCATGAATGATACTTTTCGAAAAGGGAATTTTGCAAACTTTCTGGGAAAAATATTTAAAATTTTCATAAAAATCATCTGACGGGGCAAAATAGCCCAAACAGAATATAACATGCTAGTCCTAGGGGTTTCAGACAACAAAGGCTCGAAAAATTATAACTCCCTCATCCAGAATGCTCTGAGGGCAAACAAGAAACCATTGGAAAGGGATTTCGATGCCCTTTAAGGAAAAAATATCAAAAAATTTTACAAAATCATTCATGGCTTGAAAAGAATTTTTGAAGCTAGAACTATGGTGCTGCCACAAAAATAAGGGAATTATTTAGTAATTTTGGGTTTTTTCAAGGATAGACTTGAATGTAGGACATCCAAATGCCTGTGATAGAAAGGACCAAGTAACATGGGCATAGTTCATTCCACAATCCCTGAGTAGTTTGAGACGATGAAATAACCAGTTGACTATATCATCAAAAAGGGTGTTGGACTCAAGATTAAGGCTTAATACTTTAACAAAAGAAAACAACATTTTATTTCCACTAAATTTAGACTTGGAAAAGTTTAATTTGTCCCTAAGATTGGAGGACCAATTTAATCAAAACATTAAATATATGCAAGTCCCTATTATTTGGACGTAACATATGCTAGTCCCTATTATTTAGACATAACATAGACTTAACATAATTTTTTTTTTTTTGAAAATCAGACTTTTAGCAAACAAGCAAGCATGAAAACACACAAAGATGACATTCAACATGGAAGAGATGGCAAAAAAATGCAATGAGGTGGCAAATAATGTGATTAAAAATGAGAACTCTATGAATAGCAACAAAAATCATGTTATGGAATATGCATAAACATATTTAAGCAAAAAAAGCATGCTAGAATTTTTAAGATAGCATTTTTATGCCATGAGACTCCTTAATATGCAAGAAAGTGCATAAACATAATGCATGTTATGAAAGACATTCAAGCATGTATTAAACATATGAAAATAGATGAAACATGATAAAAAGAATGCATGAATAAAGGGCTGTTTTGATGACAAAATGAAAGATAAGATATTTGGCTTACCATGCAACATCAAGGCATCAAGAGAACATCAATATCCCAAGACTACCACCAAGGTAGCAATAATGCATGGGAATCTCAGAAGGGTCATGGTAACATAGAGAGGTCACTAAGATGATGAAAATATTGAAAAATCATAGACTATGTAGAGTCAAGTAGGGAAAATATAACAAAAGTTACATGCTTCAACCTTTTCTCTAAGCAGCAACCTTGAACTCACTTTTCTAGGGTTGAACAGTAAAAGATAAAAAGGAGGGCTTTTTAGTTAGGTATGGATGAAGGGGAGTTCTGAGAGGGAATATGAGTAAAATAGAGGTTTTTAGAAGGACTGTTGCATATGGCCTTAAGTGGTTCTGAGAATGGAGAAGAGTTTTTTGGTTTTTGTAGTTAGGTAATATTAAGGGAATGTTTGGAAGTGAGGGTTTTTTTGGCTAAGAATGTTTTTTTTGGTAGGGTTCATATCAAGTGAGTCGAAGGTTGGTTTAAATAACCATATGACTATAAAGACAAAAAATACAAAAAGCAAGAGTATTTTAGGATTTTAATACTATAGTTCATCTAGTTACTATGTTCAGCTGCCATGCAAACCCATTGGTTTGCTTAGCAAAAATAGTGGATCAAGGCTACTTTATGTAGCTGAACATTAAGAAAATTCAACCTTATCCTTTAACAAATTGCATAATGTCATCACATGTCCTGTGTCATTGGCTATTTGGGCCTTAAAATTTTATTTAAATCTAGTGGCAAGCACAAAAATGAAGCCTGGTATGAATTTTGATGATTTTTTTTTGCAAGAAATATGTTTGAATCGAATTTTGCATTAATGGTGCAATGGTTAAAAAATGGCTTGACCTAGGCAAAAATGCCTTTGTGTATTGATACAAAACATTGTGTATCCATACACAAGGTAACTTTTACCCAGAACAAAAAAACTTTTCAGTCTCGACTTAAGATTTGTATCGATACTTCATGCATTTGCATCGATACTCAAGCTTGTATATTAATACAATTTGCCAAAAATCAAAACTATAGCTACTGCCATGGTCTATATGATACAATCATGATGGGTATCAATACATCTCATTAGGTCTCGAGACCAAACCCCCATGTATTGATCCTACACATAAAAATTCAAATTTTTGGTGATATAAAAGCCTCGTATCAATACTTATGCCCTAAAATAACTTGCATGTACCTGTGGCTTCTTAAGCTACCTCACCTTAACTTATGTACTCATCTGAATGACTCTGGTGACACCCTAAATATTGACCTTTGATGCCTTAGTTTTACATTTTTCTTTACTATGACCCATAGGCATTTTAGACCTCCCCAAAAAAATTTTTTGCCTAGCATTGTCTCATCCCTAGTTTATTTTTTATTTTCTGATTCTATCACCTTTCAATTGAGTCTTTGGATGCCAAAATATGACCCGAACAAAATAAGGTGTCTATAGTTGCGTATGTCCAGACCATTGACACTTTTAAGCTAAAAAAGAACTCTATCAAAAAGATCCATTATCCTTATATTATTTTTTATTTGCAATGAAGGTTTGGCAACTCTACTAGGCAAAGAGCAAAGGGAAGGTCAAAATCCATGATGCTCGAGCTAGAAGAAATGGTCTAAGCATCACCCATTTCTTCTTTATGGATGACAACTTTCGTTTTTCCAAAGCCAATAGCCTAGAGAGTGAAACAATTAAAAGATTAATTTAGACTTAAAAAATGTATTCAAGGCAAAGAAAAATTTTCAATAAATCAATAATTTTTTTAACAAAATCACCACTATGAGTTACGAAGACATTGTCAAGTAGAATTTTAGCATTAATGGCATTACCAATCCTAAAAAATATCCAGGATTACAGATGATTATCGGGCAAAATCAAAAAAAAAATCTTTCCAAGAGATTATGAAAATGATCAAGGCTAAGCTTATAGGCTGGGCAAACCAAGTTTGTCATGACAAAGAAGTAGTCATAAAGGTTTTTCTTTAAGCTTTACCATCATATGTCATAAATTGCTTCACCTTGCCCAAAACATTATGTAAAAATATTGACTCCATAATTGCGGACTATCAGTAGAGTATGAAGGTAGGTAAGAAGGGAATTCACTTGCTATCTTAGCGCCAAATATGTATTTCAAAGTTTATGGAAGGAATGGGATTTGGAAGCATAGAGCAATTTAATGAGGTAATGCTCATGAGGCAAGGATAGAGATTATTGAAACACATGAACACTCGTGCATTATGTGTGTTTAAAGCTCAATACTTCAAAATTATAGTTTTATGGAAACCCCACTTAGTAACTATCCTTCAATAACTTGGCAAAGTATGTGAAGAATAAGGAAGGTCATAAAAGCAATGCTAAGATGGAGAGTGGGGAATAATGTTACCATTTGTATGTGGAAAAATAGTTGGTTGCCAGACCAAACTCGTTCCATATTTAATCTTCTAAGGATCCACAGAAAATCATCTGCTTTCTTAATGTAGTAATTGATTAGATCACAAAGTAATGGTGTAAGGACTGTAGACACCTAATTTTGTTTAAGCCCATTCAAAGTTAGTAAAGCTTAATCCAAGACCCAAGTGAGATGCACACATCTCTCATCCCCCACTAATTTCTTATATCCTAGGACTTAATTAGAAGGTAATAAAATAAAATAATAAAAAAAATGAGGACAACCACTAGGTGTCATATAATCAAGCATTATTAGGAGAAACAGTGCCAAGTGAAAATTTTTAGGGACAGTTTGAAATACCTAGGGACCATATTGAAAAAATGTAAAAAAAAATATCATTTTCATGAATTTTAAGAAAATGTATCGATGCATTTAATAATGTATTGATACATCATCAGGTTTGATTATTCCAAACTTGGAACATGCATGTGTATTAATACAGGCCATGCTATATTGATGCCATGTACATTGTTTGGATAGAATGTGTTTTGTCTTAATACAATGTCAAGTTTTTAGGGTTTTTTTATTCTGGAAAAGCACTTATATCGATGCAAACACCAATGTATCGATCTGCATGCAAGTTTTCACCATGAGCAAGCTTTTTCACTTAAGTTTTCTTACATTTCTTCTTCTTATTCACCTTGGAGCACTTCATAACCATACAAGTAATCCTTCACAAACATTTTCACATTAAAACATAAGTGTGAGAACCACCCATATTGATTAAGCCATTAAAGCTTAAATGAGCTTAGGATAAATGTGTTTAATACTCAAATCATGCATAGGAACTAAAAGGCATCTAGTTTGGTTGTGTCTTGTCCATTTTGAGTCTAGTTTAATTAAGATTCAATAGGGTGCTATTTCGAGGTTGACTTAAAAGCTTTTTCTTGCATAGAACTAAGACATGGCCATTTGCAAAAAGGTTTCTTTTTTAGGGCATGTAGCTGAGATTGTCCATCAAAATCGACTAAAATCACGCATTATTTAGAAGAGCTTTAGCCCTTGCTCAGATCACTTAGCCATATAGAGAGATTATTTATAACCAAGCATAGGTCAGTTGTCAAAATATGGATAAACTTGCATGGGGATGAGATGATTAGCCAAAAGAGCTTAAAAACACCTTAGAGACATTCACTAGAGAGAAAGCAATTAGTTTTGGAGCTAAGAAAAACCAAAGAGCGAAAAGGGAGCAAAAAAAGGGGGAAAAAAAAAGAAAACAAAGAGAGAAAGAAAGAATGCTAGTTTTAAATTTTTATATAAGGTGGTTTTCTTTCATTTTTTTGCTCTTATTTTGCATTTTTTTTCCTTGTTAAAAGCTTGATGATCCGAAACTATGCTTTGGGGATGATTTATGCCAAGGTGTAAGAACCAAGTTATGGCTAAATCTTAAGCAATGACTTCAAATTAATCTATTTTGTTGGTCTTTGGTGTTGTTCATTAAAAGTTCTGTGAACACCAAGTTTCCATGAAGAACATTTGTTTTCCAAATGTTTTATGTTGATTTTTTTTTTTTTTTTTGGTTTCATGTAAGTTTTCATCATGGGTTCTTCCATATTTTGGTTATGACTTTAGTCTTATGTTGTTTATGTTTCGTGATAAGTATAATTCATGCATTTTAAGGTATCTACATGCATTATTGTCATGATCTATATGTCCATGCATTTTCCATTAATATATTGTGATTATGACAACATTATCATATATATTTGTAAGTCCATGTATGTTTATGTTAATATGGTGTTTTGAAAGCAAAATCATGTATGATGCAATGTTGGTATGATTATTGGCGAAAAATGATATTTAGATATGTATTAAGGAGTGTTAGAAACTTTTAGGGACCATTTAGCAATTTTCCCATAATGATTCCACACATATTAAGGATCATTTTGTATCTTCCATGCATTTCTATGTTATTTTCCGTTACTTCATTTTTTTTATGTCATTTTAATATCATTTAGGTCATTTTTCATGATCTAGGAACTTTGATGCAATTTTAAGAATTTTGATGTTATATAGTCATTTTATATGACTTAGGAACTTTTATGTCATTTATTCATTTTAATGTCATGTAGGTTATTTTAATTATCTAGGGACTTTGATGCAATTTTATGAACTTTGAAGTTATTTAGTCATTTTTCATAATGTAGGGACTTTTATATCATTCCATGCATTTTAATGTCATTTAAGTCATATTTCATGACTTAGGGACTTTAATGTAATTTTATGAATCTTGATGTCATTCAGGTTTCTTCCATAATCAAAATGGTCATTTAGCAATTTCATGTATGTACTTTAAGATCATTTTTATAATGTTATGCTTTTAATTTAATATATTTATATGTTTACTATAATATAATTAAAAAAAACTAAGGCAATATTCCCAATTTAAAATAATTTATAGGCATGCTTCCAATACATAAAGTTACCTCTTCGATTATTTTATACAAAAAATACTCTCTTTAAATAAGTAAATTAAAATTTTTAATTTTTTCAAAAAATAAAACTTATATATTCCTCTAGATTTTCTGGAAAGGTGTAAAACATATTTTCATCTTAAAAAAATATAAAAATACGATTTACTTAAGATGAGAAAAAAATAATATTAATTATAAATAACTTAAAAAATGGAGAATTATAGTTAAATATCTAAAAAATTAAAACCAATATCAAGACTTTAGTTAACACGTAATTACCAAGTACTAATTGCCAGGCATCATAAAAGGGATCAATCCTTACTCATAATTGTAACCAACTCTCGAGCCCTTTCAAGTGATCTTTAGTATTATTGCGGACCTTGGAGTTTGTTTTTAAGAGTTTCATAACTCTCGAAATATGAACTCCAATAAGTAACCAATCTCACCTAGCCAAAATAGATTGGTGACAGCTTTAAGATAAATAATTGTTTCGTAATGATTATTTAAAGATAAATCTAGTGAACGATTCATCTCGACAACTTAATCCTCAAAAATACAAAAAAAATAACAACAATATGGGCCCTAAAAATTATAAAAAGATAGTTATATAGATAAATATACATGAACGAAGGGTATATCCATCTTTTAAACCCAGTTGGTCAGGATTTATATCCCGGTTATGCTGTGACACCAATTAATAACCTCAGAATTTCAAGGCACCAAGCTCTTCAGCTTGTGCAACCAACTACTAGTGAAGAATTGACATGTAAGGAGCATCAAACCCCAAGCGTAGATTTAGAATCAGAACACATGAAAACAGACTTTTGCAGCCTCAAATTTACTTACAGCTAGGAGCAGTCAATTTGAAAGTCCTAAAGCCGATCATATAAAGCCTCATTATCAAGAATTATGCAATCATTAGTATTCTCAACAAGTTGATGAACAGAAAGGGTAGAATTGCATGGCTCAACAACTTTATCCGAAACCTTTGGTGAGGCGAATATGGAGGACGTAAGCATCATCCTCTCCTGGTACTCCTATCTAATCTTCGAGATTAGCAAGGTACCTATCCTGGAAGCTGTTCCTCCACCCAATGAGAGGCAAAGCTGGAAACCTGCAATAGCAGATCAGATCCCAAGAATCAATAAAGATATATAACTCTAAGAAACACGTTGGGCACCTAATTATCAATTTACCTTGCAAACAGTCACAGTTCTCAGCCTCTTACTCACAAGATCTAGAACAGTGCCAATAGGCTTGGCTCTCTCAGTCTAATGGCCCTTAACCCAGTTGATTCTAGCACCAGATTGTCCAAAAACGAAGTTATCCGGCCTGAAAATTAGGCCGTAAGGACCAGTCTGGACACTGTCCATGGTACCAGGCTCCAAATCCACGAGCACAGCACAAGGAACAAAGCGGCCAAAGGAAGCCTTATTATAGTAGACATTGACACGCTCCAATTTTCTCTTCATTTTCACAAAAATAACATAAAATGAGGCTTTAGAATTGCTATATAAAACAATACATACACATTCTATATAAATTATTCAATAACAAATCAAATAATGCAAAAATTTATCTAATTTTTACTTCAATCCAATATCAATTTATACACAAAAAATATTAAAAAACCAAACAAATTATTTCCACAAAAATTATTCAAAATAGAAGACTATGCATTTCCAAAAAGGAAAATAAAAACCAAAATTGCCAGAACCGAATAAGAAAATCACTCAAACCTTTGTATTTTAGTGTTCGTCGAGTTCACTGGTTAGGGAGGACCAACGTCGACTACTGCGAAAAGGGGGTGGCAGGAAGTGGGTCATGCAGAGGCTATGGGATGGGGCTCAGGGGAGAGCGTTGTTGGGTGGGAGGGATGTTACCGAGCAGTGCATGGGTCAAAAGGGTGGGCTATGTGTGGTGGAGAGGGTTTTCTCTCCTTTCTTCCATTCTTTCTCTGTGAGTTTTTTCCCAAACCCGAGTATTTTTTAATCTTATTTCCTTAAGTAAAATAGTTTTAAACTTTATTCCAAATACATATTCTCCCACATAATTAAATACAACATCAGCATTTTTCTCCACGTCAGCTTCTCCTCCCCTTTCTCTGCTTCTTCTTTTCCGTTTCGAGGTTGCACTCTTCTCTCCTGGAAAAAGCAATTCAATCTGAACCAATTAGAGAAAGCATTCTTACTAAAAACAATCCACGCAAGCCAAAGAAAACTAGTTAGTCTCTAGTGGCTGAATCTCTAAAAATTTTGTAACTCTGATAATCGAAGTTTTTCGCCTGCTATAGAACAAAGCTTTGATCTGGATATAAAATAAATGCATGATAATCCAGTGAACTTGTGCTAATGAACCAAAGCGCTAGAATAAAATTGAAAATCTAGATCCTTGCTTGCATTATTTGCCAGCTCTAGAAGTTCTGCAGACAGCAACTGTTGCTCCTACTCTTCCATTTTCACTAACCCTTGTCCTCAGCAGTTAGTTGACATAACCCACAGGAAACTAAAGGGAGCACATACGAAACTATAAGAAGCAACATATTGATTACAGTTCAGAAGAATTAACCCAATTTAGAATAATATAATCCATCTATCGACAGTCATGAATCCTACAGTGCACAAAAGATGATATGTGACTATGACTTAAGCACACCAGAAAACCCAATTTCTGCCAAGTAGTTCAGGATGTAGGACGCAAATATTAATTCAGAAATGAAGGACGCTTATTTGAAAGATTACAGAATCTATTAATTATCATAAACACAAAAGCTAAAAAGCAATACAAGTTCCAGATACTAAAACAACCATTGGTAAATAGTAGTTATTATTATTATTATTATTATTATTATTATAGGCCGAAAATATTTTATTAATTATTGATGACTACACGGTTCGAAGACTACATTTCCTTCCCTTAGCTGGCTCATAACATAGCTTGTGCTTGTAACTAAAAAATAGAGACATAACCGAGTAACCATTGGTTACTAGAGTTCCAAGACAATTGCAAAACACATCATATTTTGAATGACAATAGTGATATCTGCATTTAAACATTAGAAGATGTTACAAAAATTTAACATAATGAAATCCGTCAAGCTGACCAAAATAATAATGATAACAATAATAATCCTATTCATATTATTAAGAAAAGAACAAACAATGACAAATGTTTGGTAGCAATGGGGGGTAAAAGACAAGAAGCTACCCTGGGTCACTGCCGATGGCCATTAACTACTGGTGCTTCCGGCATAGGAAGTATCGCCAGTTGATCCAATATAACCAACTTTTTCTTCCTTGCAGTTGCGGATCTTCCCTTCGCTAACTTGCCACTCGCCTCTGAAATTTCCGTTGGGTCATTCCCTTGAGAAAGATGTTGCGAATTGCGCGACTAGTTTTATTTTAAAGCCATAAGCAAGCTAAAAAATATTGCTACATGACATCATATTGACTCGGCTGCTTCTCTGCTAAATCTGGATGCAGTTTCTTCTTTCCTCGTTCTTCTTTCTTCTTTTTTCTAGGAGATGAACGACGAGGTAACAAAAACACCATTGTCTGTATCTTAGATGACCATTATTCTTCCTATATATATATATATATGTTTCTTTTTTTTTTTTTTTGTCTATATTGTCTATAGAAAGATGAGAAATAGAGACGTTGAAGAAATGGTAAAAAGTCAGAATGATGATGTAGCATGACGTATCACATTTAAAGAAATAAGATTAAAAGTACCCGGAATAAAGATTTTATTTCACCCAGTGTAGGAAAAAAAAACTCTTTTCTCCTTCATCCCAGAAATTTTTTTTTTTATCAAATTAATTAAACCTATCAAATGACTCTTTTACTCTTATTTCAAGATAAAATAGAACAAAAATATTAGGTTTTTTAAAGGAATTACCACTGAATCCTAAGGCTCAATTTTAATATATAGTAAGGATATAATATATATATAGATAAATTACTACGTTCAAATAAAATTCATAATTGCAAAATAAGAGAACTAAATGAGTACTATATACAAAAATAATAATAAAAATAAGACACAAAAGGGATTAAAAATGTCTTAAATAAAGTGTATACATTAACAATCAAAACAAGCACCCACAAATAGTGATAAACAAAGGATATTAAATAAATTTTATGCCTAAGGATGTAAGCGAGATATTTGTATTTGTAAATTATCTAGGTTTGGTTAGAAACAAATTGAATTTGGATTGATCATTGTCTAGTTAAGCTTAAGCATTTCGAGCTATTAAGCAAGCCGAATTTGAATATATTAACACTTGACTCGAGTAGCTAACAAGCCTAATCAAACTCTTAATTTTTAATTAGTATTGAAAATCTCAATTTAAACTAAAACTTAAACAGGATTCAAACACTAATATCCAAGTTTGAAGTTGAGCATGGGAATTATGCTCATTTTATTAGGTAAATAAGCTTAATTATTCGAGGTTGAGCAGTTTGATTTTTATCTCAAATCGAGCTCGAGCTTTAAAAGTAAAACTTGATTGAGTTTAAGCTCAGCGTCAAGCATCGAATTTCGATTCGAACTCAAACTTCTTACAACTTGAACTTGGCTTAATGCGATTACAACCTAATAATACATGAGAACATTAAAAATAAATTGTCAGTTGACATAATTTGATAAGTATTTCTTTTCTCTTTTTTCCCCATTTAAAACAGCACATAGCAATCCAATTAGACTTGGGAATTTTAGATACATCAAGAAAACACGACACATGAATGACACGCTTGAATTGTGTATGGGTTTTATATAATCATGTTTCATGTCATAATCATATCGATACGTTTATGACATGAAATTTTCGTGTCATAAATGTGTAAAGCATGTATAACACCTATAAAACACGGTTAAGACATGATTAATTAATCTGTCATAAACGTATAATTGTGTCACATCTATCCATTTACCCGATTAATTAATTATGTCGTAAATGTATAATTGTGTCAATACGTACCTGTTAATACATTTAAAACACAATAATTTAACGTGTCACAAATGGGTAGACATGTCTGAATTAATAAATGTATACAGAAAACGCATTAATTTTTAATTATATAACATATATAAATTATAAATATTATTTTAAACTTTTTAAAAACTAATTTAATAAATAAAAACTACTTTAAGCATTTAAGTAATATCCATTTTACTTTAGTTATTAGTAATAATATAGTTGTTAAGATAATGATTAAGTATAACAAACATGATTTATTCATATAATTTTCAATATTTTATGATTATAATTTATAAATAATTACTGAAATATAATATCTAATTCCAATATTATATAATAGCATTGTATAATAGAAAAGTTAATTTAATAATATAAATATCAATATAAGAATAATATATCATCACCTTGCACACTAATTAAAGTACAGGCTCAATCTTATTAATTAATAATAAAAATAAGTTTTCTATTTTAAATCTTATAATAAACTATTAAGAGAATTGTATATTTGTTGTAGGTTAGTAACTCATTATTATTAGTAATAAGTTGTAAATTAGTAATTGGAAAATAAAAATTACTAATTAATATTAATAAGCTACGATATTAATTCTAACAAATTTTTTATATATGTTAAAATTATGGCTCCTAATGGTATGAATTGTAATCTGTGAAGAGACATTTTATAGTTAAAAGGTAAAATACCTTGAAAATGAAGGAAAAAGAAAGTAGATTGGTAGATTGGTTGATAATATTCGTGTAATTCATGTCCTAATCATTGTTTCATACAATTCGTGTCTATATCGTGTTTTCATGTTATTCATATTTATTCATATAATCTTCAATATATTATGATTATAATTTATAAATAATTACTTAAATATAATAGCATTATACAATAGAAAAGTTAATTTAATAATATAAATATCAATATAAGAATAATATATCATCACCTTATACATTAATTAAATTATAAGCTCAATCTTATTAATTAATAGTGAAAATAGGTTTCTTATTTTAAATCTTATGTTAAACTATTAAGAGAGTTATATATTTTTAGTAGGCTAGTAACTCATTATTATTAGTAGTAAGTAGTAAATTAGTAATTGAAAAGTAAGAAGTACTAATTAATATTAATAAGCAATGATATTAATTCTAACAAATTTTTTATATAAGTTAAAATTATGGCTCCTAATGGTGTGAATTGTGATTTGTGAAGAGACATTTTATAGTTAGAAAGTAAAACAGCTTAAAAATGAAAGAAAAAGAAAGTATATCAGTAGATTGGTTGATAATATTCATGTAATTCATGTCCTAATCATGTTTTCATGTAATTCGTGTCTGAATCGTGTTTTCATGTTATTCATATTAATAGTGTTGTTCGTGTTATAATCATGTCATGTCGTGTCATATTAAACATAAACGGATCAAGTTTACTCATGTCATGTCGTATAAATGTTAATGGATCAATTTTGCTCGTGTCGTATCATGTTAAATTTAAAAGATCAATTTTAAATGTGTTAATCGTGTCATGTCATTTCACATGTAACATGAATATCAATCGTGTCATGTTCTTATTTTAAGGTTTGACACGGTAAATTAATCATGTCATATTCGTATATTAGATAATCGTGTTGTGTCAAAAATAAGACATGACATAAAACATAACACGATGACACGACTTGCGAACTCTGAATCCAATTTGTGTAGTTAATTTATGTTTTCATTCTAAGATTGTAACGTAGACTGAAAATGGTTTAAGAAAGTACACACACACTATGATGTGAATGAGTTAAGTTGAGAACCTTCGACGTTGAAGTATTTCGGTAATCCTAAAGGACTCAAAAATGACATCACATGACAATTTTACGGTACATGGGCAACTTAGATAACAAATATGACCTAAAATGCAAAAAATGCTACTAGGCTCCTAAATTTTTCAAAATTGCATTCTAATTCTAATATGACTAAAAAAGCTGACATATTCTTAATTGACCAAAATTCCTTAAATGGGTTATTTGATACGGGAAATGACCTTTTTATCTCTAAAATGCAAGGTTTTACTAAATGGTCTCCAAACTTTTTTAACTTTGTAAAAGTTTCCCTATATCACAAATAAACACCAAATTCATCAAAATCAACATGAAAAACATACCAAAAATCACAAGGAACATTCTGCCAAATACCTTTGGCCATGGAGCAATTTTTTTCAAGTCTTGAAAACCCGTCCCTTAACTTTTCAAAATTATAAAAAGGTCCTTAAAAGGTTAAAAATGCATGCTATGAATTTAAACATGTTAAAAATGCACGAAAATACCTTTAAAAGTGCTACAATAAATTCAACCAAGCTTGGGTGGCCTTAGAAAAATTTTTGCACTTTTTGCAATTTAGTTTCTATATTTTCTATATTAAAAAATAGCAACAAAAAGTCAAGAAAACTTCATCGAATCACACATTCAAGATTCGAGCAACTTGAAAATACCTATCAAGGCCTTAAAATTTTTGAGAAAATTATTTTTAAGCTCTTCTAATTTTTAAACATGACAAAATAGTTCAAAATATCATAAAATAAAGCATGAAAATTTATTTAAAGATCACCATCTTATTCGACCAATACCAATTAACCAAGAAAAATTTTTCAACATGGCTACAGGAACATCAACATATATCCTAATTTCTACCAAGGTCACAACATCATTATCCTGTACGAAAATCATGAAATATAAATATAAACAAATTTTATCATATATTCATATGAAAATACCAAGGAACATAACATAATCATGAACATATTCACATGATAAAATATAAAACATATCAACTAGAACATGTTTTTTTGATGAAAATCAAATTTTTGTTAAGAAAAATCAAATTTAACAACTAAATCAAAAAAATTATTCATGGCTTTTAACGTTTGGCCTTTCGACATGGATCAACATCTATGACCACAAATGACCATTAAGCCCATAAAAGGAAGAAATATGATGGAAATGAACAAAAATCAAAGTTTTTCTAAGTAAAACTCCATTTAAAGGTTAAAACTGGAAATACTTGAAAATTCTTAAGGAAAAATGCCAAATTTTGCTATGACAGCCATCCTTCTCTTAATGAGCTATCACTACCAGAAAATTGTTTAATAGTGACAAAAAATTTTTCCATCACAGTTTTCCATCACCAATATAGCTTAACAGTGATGAAACAGTGACGGAGTTGTGATAATTTTTTTTAAATGAGAATCATTTTTTGTGACAAAAATTTGTTACAGACTTGTGAGTATAAAGTGATGGCATTAATATTCTGTCAAAAAATCTATCACAGAGTTTTAGCTACAATTAAAATAATTTCCTACCAATACTTTGTTATGGAAACTTCAGTCACAATGTTTGAAACATAAATAGTGACAAATTTAATTTATTTTTTTATTTTATTAAAAAATAATTAATTTTTATAAATGAAAAAAAATGTTGTGACAACTTTTGTGATAGAAAATCTATCACTACCGTAGTGGTAGAAAATTTATGATGGAATTTTACATCACAAGGATCAAAATTAAATATAATGACAAAATTTTCTGATGGATATATAGATCAACTAACTTATTCTTTTTAACAAAATAATTTTCTGTAAATCAAAAAATGTCATAGTGACAAATTTAGTGATGGAATTTTAGTTGCTAATTCAGTGACAAGCTATCTGTAATTAGTGATGGAAAATACTATCATGGAGTTAAAAACATATTAACCCAATTCAAAATTTATAATATATACAATTATTAAAAATTAAATTTTTTGTTTGAGAGGAGTATTTAATTCAATTAATTATTTGTCTAATCTAAGCAAATCATTTAAAATTTGCAAAAAGATTCATTTATCAAAAAATTAATTAAAGTAATGTTATATGTAATTATTAAAAATTAAAAGATTCATTTACAAATTAACTATACCAATGAATCTTATTTATTTATCATGAATACAATTAAATTGGTGTGAAATTTATAAATGATGATAATTTATTGGTCACGTATATATGACATAATTGGTGACATGATTAAAAGCAGCAGCTCAGCAACTGATGCCTCCTGCAGTTGTCGTTTAATTTGGTCAATTTTGGTCATTAATCTGTTTTTTGATCTGTTCGATCATTACCTCATTCCGGTAGTCATATTGCATTGAAAACATTACCGATCAACTCACTCCTGACAATACCATTCAACACCCCTCTAGTGGTAAAAATATCAAAATCTATATATATATATATATATATATTGCAAGAAGAGTTGAACGAAAATGATATAACAATCCAATCATAATTAAAAAAAAATCAGAATTCAAACTCATTAAAGGGAATTAATAAAATTAAATGATTTTGCTTTTGCCGATAAATAAAATAGTGGTAAGATTACAAAAACGGAATGAAAAATGTGCAAAGAAGACAGATTAAAGGAAAACGATGATCACGTGCACATACATATATCTGTCCTCCTGTACTTTAAAGAGTCCAAACGCGTGGGGCTTGCAGGCCAAAATCTCTCTTTGGACTAGTATGAGCGATAATGATAAGAATGGTGCGTTTGTATAGCGCCACGTCTTACCTCATTTTCAATTCTCAGCAACAACAGGCCCCGTCTTATCTGCGCTTCTTGTTATTCTGTTCTCTAGAAATGAATGCGTGGGTCTCGTTCCCACTAGATTATGATTCATGGCAAAAGCCATGACAGCAAAGAAGCCCATGCGTTAGGCTGCCCGTGCAACGGAACGGGTCTAAGTTCGAATTACGTTTGAATTAAAATATAAAATATAAAATATAAAATATATTTTATATAAATATAAATATATAAAAATCAAATCTTTTGATAAAAGACAATTATACTTATGTGAATAATTTAACTTTTTTACATATGGGCTATCTTATATGCATATATATTTTACATTTATATTCATTTTAATATATTAGTATTCATTATCACAATATATCATTGTTTATAAATTTTTAATATGTAATTGTATATTTTACAAAAAAAAACATTAATAATGTGTTTTAATGATTTGTATTAACATATAAGTTTGTTTCATGTACACATTATATCATATTGATATAAAGTTTATTCTTTTAATATTATTACTGTAAAATTAAAAATATGAAGATAAAGAAATTTAATAGAAGCTTTTAACTCTTTTTTATTAATTAAATAAATTTATTTACCTTTTACTTTTAATGAAAAATTAAAATTTTGAAAATAAAGTAATTTAAAGTAAACCATAAAATTCGTACTTATAAATTGAAAAATTTTATTCGTATTGTTTAATTTTTATGGTTAATAAAAAATTTTACTTTCGAAAATAATGCAATTTAATTTAAATTTTAACTCTTTCTTATTTATTATAAATAAATTTATTAACAAGTTTTTTTTAATAAAATAAAAGTTCTTACTTATAAATTGGGTAAATCTTAATCGAAAATAATTTTTCAATCACAATTTAGAAATCCAGTGAATAACAATGACCAATTTCATCAGATAAAAAGACTTTTTACATTTATACTTTTATATATATATTAGTATTCACTATTGCCTATATAACACGTGATTTCTCATTGTTTTATGAATTTTTTTTTACCCTTGTAGTATATTTCACAAAGAAATAAAATTAATAAAATATTCATTTAGATTAACATATAAAATTTATTTCATGTGCAAATTATATCAAATTAATACAAAGTTTATTATTTTTAATGTTAAGGTAAAATTAAAAGTATCAAGATAAAAGGTTTAACATAGGTCTTAATTTTTTTATTTATCAAATAAATTAATTTATTTTTTAAAATTAATAAAAAATTTAAAATTTAAAATAAAACAATTTAATGTAAATCTTACTTTTTATTTAATATTTTATTTTAAAAACTCTGTTAATAAAATTAAAATTATCACTTGTAAATTAAATCCAAACATATAAATTGGTCAAGTCTTAAATTAAATGGCAATTCAAAATTTTAATAAAAAATAATGATTATTTTGGTCAATGTAAATGATTCTTCACGTTTGTTTTTTTATATGTACAATAGATAATAATTAACTTAAATTCAAACATGTAATTGAACCGATATTAATTATCACCTTATTTATCTTTAGTAATTTTAAGTTTAAGACTCAATTTTATTTTCTGAATTCTGTATATAGAATTTAAGTTTTTTCAATTATTCCAAATTAAAGATAATACATGTCATTTTTATTTTGGTAATGTTTAATTGTTTTTACGCTCAATTTTCTTCTGCGTTGACTGAATTCTACGTTAAAGTTGTAAGTTATCATGAATATTCATTTTTAATTCTAAATTTATTCATTTACCTTTTATAAATAAATTAATGTTCAATTTATACATTACAATTCAGTTTAAGTCACTCTTAATTATTTTTTTTCCTAATTTTCAATATCCAACTCTAATATTATAACTAGGTTTGCTTTGAACATTAACGTATTGCTTACTTCTATTTGGTGATATTTGTATTTATTATTGCTTAATTTAATCTAATACATATCTATGGTGTTTAGTCCAATTTAAAAATTCTTTCCCATGCTTTTTAGGAAAAAAATTGTGCAACTTAATATAATATATAGCCCTTCCTTCTTGGGGTTGTGATTATGATTGGTGGCCAAATTTGGAGTAGACAATCATTTTGACAATGATTTTTTCTTAGTTACCCTTTAAAGGGTTAGAGATTAAAGCCGTAAATAAACAGAGTGTTGGGTAAACAGTTTATGAACAGTTCAATTTATGTTCATTTATTAAGTTAAATAAATTAACATGAGCAAGATTTTGAGGCTTGTTTATTAAACGAGCTCAACACAAACATAGTATATTCGATTCATTTATGTTCATGAATAAACTTGTTTATAAATCATTTAAAGTTCGTTTAATAAATTATTTAAAGCTCTAAAACTTGTTTATTATTCAATTATAATATAATTAATAATAAACCGAATACAAACAGACTCGAAAATAAACAAATGAACACAAACAAAAATCTATTTGTTCAAGCTTGCTTCATTTACAACCCTAGTTGAGATTGTGCCCTTCCTTTATATTCCTTGAACTTTAGTATTACTTTATGAATAATATGTCATAGATGGTTCATCATGCAACAAAAATTGATTTGTTTGATAAACTATAAAATAAATAGTTGTCCAAAGTATAAAGAATAATTACTTTTTTACACCGATGGTAGAATGAAAAAAACTTATCAGCGGGATTCATAGAGTGATAAGTATTTTATTTAATTATTTTTTATTTTTGAAATATACTTTACGGACATGTGTCATTACATTAACTCTACTTTATAAAATTTTTTTTCTTTCTAGCACTAGTGTTTAGAGTAATTATCCAATTAAAACTTACTAACTCTGAACTTTATACATTGGAAGACCAAATTAATTATGAATTATGCTTTTGTTATTACAGTTCTCATTTAATAGTAATTTTAAAATAAATAAAGTTGATCAAATAATTAATTAAATTTTCACATATGCATTGTAAAAATTATGAATTACCATGCACAGAGTGACGTTTATTAATGATAATCATTTAATGCTTTTAATTATTGCCATGTGATCTGAAATTTTGAGTTCTTAAACTATTATAAATAGTACTGTTTGAGTCCTCCTATTGCTTCTATTTTCTATTCATTGGAAAATAATTTTTAAAGTAAAATATAGATATAAAAATGTAAATATAAAAAATATAAAAATTTGATTCACTGAAAAATTATGATATCAAAATTTAATTCATTTACTTTATATTTATATTAATCATTTATTTCATATTAAAAAATAAAAATAATAAAATATAAATCTAGACATTCATCTAATAACTCATAATTTATAACATCATTTAATAAAATTTTTTTTTACAATTTAATCAATTTTTTCTTTTTGATTCAATACTCACAGTTTTTTTTTTTTAAATTACTTATGTCAGTCCATCTCGTATAATGATTCAATATTTTAATTTTTATTAATAAATTTTGATATAATAATTTTTATTCAATACTATAAAAATAAAAAAATAATAGAATGTTATTTTTATAAAAAATAAAGAACCAATTATTATAGGACATCTAACACAAAGTTGAGAGTTATTAGTATAGTGTCACATACGAACACAAACATTCTATGAAAATTAATAAAAATACGACGTAATACAAAAAATAACATGACCACAAACCAAATATAAGAAACAAATGTGACACAAAATTAAGAGTAATTTGAAAAATACCAGTTAGATCTGACAATGTTAGATACGACAAAAAAGACTAAAACATGATACAATACGAAATAATAGCACTAACATGAATGAATTCACAAATGTGACAAAATATGTAAAAATTAAAAAATAACTTTATAAGATTAGATAATTATAAATATAGTTTTTCATTATAATTATTTTATAATAATTTTAATAAGATTTAGTATAAGTGAGATTCTAACTAATAATGAATTTTAAAAAATTGTGTATGCATATTATAATTAATTATTATTTAATTATTTTATATCTTAGTTATATTTTTTATAATTTATTGATGGAAAAAATTAACCCATATCCAGAAAACGCAAATAGAATACTAATCTTAATTACTTTTTTATCTTTTATGTTATACGTTAAAGTAAAATATTTATTTCAATCATTTTTATGTTTTATGTTATATTAATTGAAAATTATATATTAAATAGTACTAAAAAAATAAAAACAAACAAAAAGTGCAACAAGGGAAAGATTGCACATATCTTATAAAATAAGATGAAAGTTATTTCCTATTACTTGCACCATGTGACAAGCAATTCTATTTTTTTTTTTTTATAATTATCACATATTGTATTTATATTATTTTTTATGTTATAATTATATTTAAGGTATTATACATATATATAAATTTTGACACATTATGACCACATGAGAAAAATAATTGAAACACCAAATGATATAAAACTAACATGAACATGACACGAATAAAATAAATAACGTGTCAGTTTATATAAAATGAATTATCAACGTATTATAAACATGAACACAATGACGCATGACTCAAAATTGAGAGTTTTTTAAGTAGTATCAATTATAATTTTAAACACAGTATAATTGTGTAACATAAACATAACATAAAAAAAAATTAAAAACGACAGTACAAAAAAGTACAACATAAATACATGAATATGTCAAACATCTACATAAAATATATTATTATTTCAAAATTTATATAAACATATAATAAAAATTATAACATAAATACAATCCAAATATGCTAAATAAAAAATAAAAACATAAAAATAAAAATAAAATAAATTTCGATGAAATGA
>JAQSVH010108606.1:19279-30644 GCA_029448705.1 Adansonia digitata | reverse complement strand
ATTCATATTCATATTCATATTCATATCTAGGTTCATAACAATTTCATGTTCAGATTCAAACTGGGCTACGACCACTTTTCACCCTAGTGGTAACGTCCATAATCGTAATGCAACCTCAGAAAGGATATGCAAATGCTAGCATATGCGCCATTGTATTCGTCCCCAATGGCAGGATCCATAACATAGCCAGGTTAAATAGCACTGGACTACGAATACTGTCACCCTAGTGGCAAGGTCCATATTCATAGGCAACCTTAGAAAGGTTAAGTATAGTGCTAACATATAGAGCCATTGTATTTATCCCTAATGACAAGGTCCAGAACGTAACTAAATTCAAAACCAATAACCATCTCAATCAAATTCATACGTAGACCTCAAAATTGCAAGAACAAAAACATTCATCATAATCATAATCATATCAAACATATTCCTCAATGGATGGCCTTGAGGCATATTCAGGTGCAATCAAATAATCAATTCATAGAATTCAAATTATTCTCATATTCAAAAGTAATATTCAAAATAGTCCACATGAAGACCCATTTTCAAATTAAAAATAATATATCTATGCATTTTATAAAATAGTAAAAGTTTTGATAAGTTACTTACTTGACAACTCGAGTTTTCCAACTTCAAAATCTAGTTAAAAGTATATTTTAAGGCCCTTTAAGAAGGTGATGAGAAAACTCAATTTCTTGACTTTTTTTTTCTAGAATTTCAGACCTTTTCTTTCTCCGCTCTTCTTATTTCTGTCCTTTTTCTCTTTCTTCTAGCACATATAAGAGAAAATTTTTGTTATTACATATATATATATTTTTCAAGAATTTACACATAAGCCCCTTCACACATAATAATAATAATAATAATAATAATAATAATAATAATAATAATAGTAATGGGTATTACAATATAAGTATAAAATATTTTTAAAAAAATTATGATAAGATAAAATAGACAAATATTTTTATTATATTTTTAATTTTCATTAATTTTTTTTAATATATAAATAAATTAATAATTTTTAAAAATTTAAATATTTTTAATTTATATATTAAAAAAAAATTGACAACGGCCCCCATGGTATGGAGGCCGGCTTCCAATCTTCTTTCTATTTATTTATTTTTTTAATTTCGTTCTTGGAAGGCGTCCTCACGGGTTTCATAATATGTTTTACAATTTTTATATTAGGTATGGAACCCGCCCATATATAAAAGATTGATGACGTTTTCCTTCTAAATTCAACATAAGCGGATTTTGATGAAATAAAAACAAAAAATAGATATTTTGAAGAAAAAATAAAAGCAATATCATAATAAAAAACCATCAAAACTCTTAAGCTTCATGAATGGGCCTGGACATCCACTAAATTAGGACTGAGTTTGGACAAATTTAAAACACAAACATTTAGGTTTTTGAGCTGGAGCATGCACATATATTGTTAATATCAGGTCTACATACTATCTATGGGCAAATCTAAATTTAATAAATTGCATTTACATTTGTCTTTCTTTTGCTTCTTATAAATATAATTTCATGTTTGAATAATCAGTAATAAATTACTATAATATATACATAGTGAATTCATGATGATGGATGAATGGATGAATGACTTTTCTTTTCATCTTTCACTTTTATTTCTTTTTGGTTTTCTAAATTAGTAGCTATCATGTCTAATTAAAGGCTAGTATTTTGGTCCCACTATAAATCTTTCGTCTGATTAAATGGTGGTTGCATCTAAATTAGTTACATGCCCTGAAATGCCCATAAAAAAAAAAAAAAGAGAGTTAGTTGCATCCTTGATTTATCCCTACAAATCAAGAAAAGGAAATTATTGATTGTTTTTGGTCATCACTGTCTAATCAAATTAAGATTCTAATTATCCTATTTGATTGTTTATGTCCTTTTACCACCCTTCCAAAAAATCTAATCGGAGAATTAGAGAAATCTGATATTTTTCAGGGGCTTAAAATTTTAAAAAGATTAATTATTTAAGAATCTAAATAAAATTAAGTGTTTATAACTTTCATTTTAAAAGAATATATTAAAAAAAACTCAACATTAAAGTAAATGAGTAGCAGAACTAAATTTAAAAAACAACATCCTGTTTAAAATTTTGAATTGCAATCTAGCCTAAGCAAAGGTAAAGTAAATTGCTCGTCTTTTAAGTCCATAATACTCTAAAGAAAAGTTGAAGATCCTAAAGCTCAAAATTATCTAAAAGGTATAGTTAGATGCCAAGTAGAGTTAAAGAAGTGACTGTTGAAATTAAGTACATAATACTCCATAGATACTGCCTGTATAAAATCCAGTTCTAAATCTCCAAACTAAACCCAAGTCCACAAACCACATCTCCAAACAGTAACAAAAGTAAAGAAAAACAATACAACTTCAAGGTCCCAGTGATAAAACAAACTCATGTGCATCTTAGGACAAATGATTAAAAGAAAGCTTGAAAAGATCCTTTTGAAAAAACCTATTACTAAGAAACCAGGAATAAGCAAAATGAAAACTTGAGCATGTGAGAACAACCATGTCGATAGAAAAGAAAGAACTCCTTTAATAATCATAACAATAATATTGCAACTTTAAGTTGACTGACCAATTACCTCAAACAATCACTGCAATCAAAATAGGAAAAAAGGTGATTACATAAAATTCATTTTACAAGAAAGGTAAAAAGTTAAAAGAACATATCACAATGAAGTGCAGAAACAAAAATTGACTAAAATCTGGAAAGAAAGACACCATGCTATTGGATTCGAGTACATAAAGCTAAAGTTAATAGGCCGAACTAAAAATGCCACATGGCTTCTTCAAGCTCTAACTTTTTTTCTTTTTTTTTTTTTGTTTTGAAAACATAATTGCCTTCTACTCCAGCTTTAAAAAGAGAAACCCTCACATCTCTCTTTTTCTCTCAGTCTACTCAACCCTCCGTTAGAAGCATGAAGAAAAACTGCTTGCGCTCTGCCCGATACTCCGTCGACTCAACTTTAAGGTATACTTATATGTAAGGCTTAATTGTTTTTTCTAAAGTTTTTGGTAACCTTTTTTTTTTTTTTTTAATTCTTTTTCTCTTCAGTTTTTGACTTTTGTTCCTGTAATTATGAATAACACGATTCATTAATTAACCAATTAGCAGAGGGAAGAGAAAGGGAAAGGGAGAGGGAAAGAATCCCATACCTCTAAGCAAGGAAAGGGAAATGACACTGAGAGTTTCCAAGCAGAAAGGGCATAGATCTCAGGAAAGGGAGTCCGAAGTTAGTTTTATTTGTTTTTTCTTTTTCTTTGCCACTGATGAAATTTATGTAATCACTGCTTTTTTGCCTCTTCAGGATTTTATGATGATTCTTCATATTAAACAGTCTGTTTGGTTTCATTTTTGTTTATTAGGCTGACCCAAACAAGAAGATCATGGACAAATTGAAGTGTTTGGAAACAAAGGTAGCAGATCTTAAGAAAAAGCTGAACAACAAAGACAATGAAATGTGGAGCTCCGAAGAACTGAAGGAATTGCAAGCAAAGCAGGGAGAATTGCAGCAGAAATTTGCAGAGGTTAGAAGGGAAATTTCTCGGGCAAAAGAATTAAACGATTTGAACCAGATTTGCGAAAATCATATACGTTCTCTATTATTCCGTTGAATGACTAAGGTGATTCATAACCCATTTGATTGCTTTTTGTTTCTATCTTGTAATATCTAATCTCATTATCTCATTAAAATTAAAAATAAAATATACCACCCCTTTCTCGCTGGAAACCAGGAAAAGCATTAATGTTTCAGGTTGAAGTATAAAATAAACTAAAGGAGGTGACACTTGACGCCAAACAGCAACTTGTTCTACTTCTAAAATATTTTACATGCTTTAATGTCCCATTTTTTTTATTTGAGTCTTAAAAAAGTGGAATATTTCTTTTTAATATAATCTTCATCGTATTAATTTATTTATTGTTTTTTTATCTTATTATGTCAATGAATTGAAGGTGGAATTTTTCTTGGAGAGCTACATCAAGAAAAAGATCATTGAACTTTTGGGTGGTTTATGATCAGCTGGGTAGAGAAGGTTTATTGGTGTTGTATGTTGTAGATTTAACTGTATTTAAACACAACTATTTTCATTAATTTACCTGTCTTGTTGCTAACTCTTTTATATATATATATATATATATATTTTTTTTTTCTTTAATGAAACCTATTTGATTTAGGGGAAAAAGAAAGTAGCATGTATCTTTTCTCCCGGTGGAGGCAGGAGCCGTGGGGCCTTAAATTGGACGACAAGTCTCTTTTTTTTTTTTTTTTTGTCTTTTCTTCATTGATGATATGAGGTTAATGAAGTTAGAATGTCACTTCTCTCACTTACTTCACGCGGTTGAGCCTTTCATTTCATTGCCTCACTGTGAAAAATATTGGCTCATCAATACAAATCGAAATAATCTTTGAAATAGCAAAGGAAGGACCATAGAATCATTCTCCTTGGAGTTTCATCGTATCGCAAATGGTTCAAAGAATTAAAATCAGCGGAGCTTAGCAGCTAATTCTTAGAGCAAAAACAGTCTGTATGGAGGGTTTATGTCTGGTCTCTTTGATGAATTATTAAAGTTTGAGGTTGCGCGATTAGCTACGACTATCTTAGATAATAAAAGTACCGTTAAAAATGGTAATTTAATTCACAGTACGACTTTCCTGATCTGAATTAAAAAAAAAATTTCCCGACTGTCCGTCATTTGCAACGATAATTATAAATAACAAATCGAAACAAAAGTTTCTAATCCATTTTAACCTTATATCTGTACAACAGGTTTATTACTTTTGACCTAAAAAAAGTTGTCCCATGAACCCATTTTTGCAAGGTCAAATAATTGTTCTGGCATAGTAATGAATAATAAAAAATTGAATATTTGATATTATTTTTTTTAATATGGATAATTGTAGATTTAAATATTAGATTTACTATTCGCAGTGGATTGAGATATGAATATTGAAATAATTGTTATTCAAATTTACTTTAGTTTTGATTCGGATAATTTTGAATATCTAAATCCGTTACGTATATTTACTTTATTTATATTGATAATCGATTAGGATATCCAAATTTGATATTCATCTACATATACAGTTATTGTTTAAGTTTATATTTTATTTCTTAAAAAATTAATTTAATAAATTAAGATATTTAATGAATTTAGATGTTCGATGAATGTTGCTTTTAAATTAGATGTGGATTCTTATAATAATATTCAAACAGTAAATGAATATAAATAGATTTGAATTTAAAATAAATTAAATGGATTCAAATTTAGATATTTAAAAATATATATATATGTATATATATCAGATTCATTGCCATCCTTATTTTCACATAAAATAAAATTTAAATTAATTTAAGTCACAAGTAGTAATTATTTTTCAACGCAAGCTTGAAAAATAATTATGAAAATACATTGATACGTTTTAATTTTTATTTTTACTTAATAAACTATGTATAATAAACTAAATGTACTTAATTTTTATTTTTATGTCGTAAACTACATATACTTATTGATATCTATAAAATTTAACGAATTAAGTCGACTTAAATTGATTTATTTTAAATTCAGATTGGATCCAAAATCTTTTGTTATCAAAAGTCGAGTCGGAGTTGAACACCGGCCATCAGACTTCAACTTGCTCATTTAGCTGATGTTTCATTATTAAAATAATAAAATACAGGGCTTCAAAAACAACAACAGCAACAACAAACAACAACGACAACAACAACAACAATAATAATAATAATAATATATTTTAATATTTTAAATATATTAAAATTTAAAATAATATTACATAGTAATAAAATAGCTTAATAGGTTGGGTCAGTCCAAACTCTATCTATATCAAGTTGAACTTCCAAATTTAGAAATTCTATTAAACTTTTAATTCTCACACTTTTAATTAATTAAAATTTATAATAAATTATTTTGAAAATGTTAACTTATGAAGTTAAAATATCATGCTGGCTACACAATTTTTCGTAAAGCCAACATTTAAGTTTATAATATTAGAAAAAACAATTGATTTTCTTGTTTTGTTCTTATACGAAATATTTTGATTTAAAAATAGATGAAGAGAATACAAATGCTAAAATTTTAAATTAAAACTACTAAATATCAATTTTTAAAAAATAAATGTACAAAATAATTTAATTAAGTCCTCAATTCAAAATGTTTTTTTTTTTGGATAAATTGCTTTTATTAAGAAGCAAACAAAGCTACTGCATTTACACTTTTTTAACTGGCAGTTATATAGCATTGCATTAATAGAATCATAAAAAAAGATCAATTGAGTTCCCATGCTACACATAATCCTGCGTTCGTTGAGTCCACAAATACTATTCCTACCCTTGACAGCCTTAGTTGCACAGCCTCTTTAATGGGCGTAAAAACCTCCTGCAGTGTTTAGTGTTTAGTGAGTTTGAAAATGTTTGAATTATTTTTATGGAAGAACATACGTAATTTCAATAGATAATTGATGAATAATCTATGAAAATCAATTACAAATTCATGTCTACGGCTTTGAAAGAAAAATCCAATAAAAATGAAAGAAAAAGAAAAGAAAGAAGAAACTTAGGTATGCTCCTTTAGTCTCCTCTTTTATTCTCTACCTCTTTTTAATTTTGATCTTGCTCCATCTTGAATGCCAAGATTAAGTCTCTATTTGTAGTGCTTGAAAAAAAACTAGGTAAAGTTGGGGAATCCGATTCTAAGAAAAAAAAAATCTAGATGTTACTTTCAAACAAATTTGGTTGACCAATTCTTATTCTTTTTAGGCAAGTATCATGCTATTATTTGGAGCGCGTGAATAATATTTTACCAAAGAATTTGATCTTTATGACTTCAACATCTTCTTCTATCTAATGAGTATGATATTATCAGCTCATTAACATCATCGTTGACATGTTTTTGCTTCATTCTCCCAAAACAAATTTGAAATTTAAAAACAAACATAAGTAAACAAAATAAAAATAGACAACATAACAAATATTAGAATAGAAAGTGTAGAAAATGTGTGATTTATGAACTTATCAAATACCCTACACTTAGCTTTTGGTAGTCATCAAGCTGAACAAAATAAAAACAAAGAAAATCTAATCTAATCCACTTTTGTAGGAAATCACAGTAGCACTTAGCATGTGACATTAGCTTTTGAAAACTTAGATGTTCCTAGTGGATGAGTTTAGTCTCGTTAGGGCTTACCAAAACTATACCTATAAATAATGAAAACATAAGAAAAACTGAAATATATTAAAAATAGTTACTCCTAATTCTTCCAATAGAAATCAAAGACAAGAATTAGAAAAGTTTTATAAACTAGTCAATAGCTTAAAGAAATTTCACAAAGAATCTTGCTTGAATTTTTAGGGTTTGAGTTAAGCCAATATTAACGTAATATATCTCAATTAAAATAATGCACATTCAAACTTAATCTCAACTTCCCACCTGGGATACTCTCATGGTTTTCACTTTATATAGTAGCGGTGAAATGTTTACTCTCTAATTCATCTAATGAAAACAATCTTAAAATATGCTTGCTTGTCCACCCATTCGACACTATTAAGACCAAGCAACTCCATGAATGAAAAGGTATTTATTCAATGACATCTTGTTGCTCATATCTTCATTCTCACTCTATAGTACTCTATTAGGACTTTATAAGTTTCATTTCAATGCACTATACATATCCTTTATTTTTTCATTTCTTCGCTTTTTTTTTTCTTTTTCCTTTTTTCCTTTTCTTTTTGGAAAGAAGATGCATGATATATCAATGTACACATGTTTGACATGACTTTTTAATATCCACTAATTAAGAGCCAATAAATAATAAGAATTCCACAAAACTCCAACAACATATAAGATCCCATAACATGCTCCACTAATCCTTTAGAATTACGGTAGATATTTGGCTTTCTAAGTTAACAGTTCAAGTAGATGAATAAAAAGGCCTATTTAGTCTTCAAAGGCTATCTGGTGGATAAAAATATTAAAGTGTGGCCAATTTGGCTTTGCTTGTATTAATCCTAATGCCTCTATCATATCCATGTCATCACATGTATCAATATAGTCTTAAACAGCTCAAAGCAAGTTTTAGAGAAACATATGATCATGAGAGCACATAAGAAAAGAAATTGAATTCATATGCATATGTATCAATCATATAGTCTTAAAACTTATGAAGATATTTATACAGGTCAGTGTTCAGCCTAAACATGCCTTTTTTCCTCAATTAATACATCGTATTAACACTGGCTTACGAAGAATGTTGTTTCATGCTTAATTTAAGTGAAAATTTTTTTCACTAACTTCCTAGTTTTAGATCTACTCAATTCATATCTCATCATTGTATTGAAAGGAACTAAAACACAGAAACAAACAAAATATTTTCTAAAGACTCGAACTAAAACAAACTAATGCAACCTAAAATAATCTAAACACTAAACAAACAATGAACAAAAAAAATAATTAAAGAGAAAGGAAAAGAAAGCAATCTAGTTATGGTATATTGGTAAAGCTTTCTAATGGGTTACCACCTATTAGTACTTGATTTATTGTCTTTACCTGAACCTGTACCTCTTCTTAGCATTTGAGAATCCTCTAGCTCAAGCCTCTTCCTTATTGTAATTTCCAATGTATCCCTACTCATTTCTTCAAAGATGTTAATTTATTTTGTTGTTGAGGCCTTGATTAATTGAAATCGAGTGAATGATTGTAATTTGCATTAGAAATAGCATGCTGATATTTTATCGAATAGCTAAGATTAGGATGGTCTTTCCGTCCAACATTGTAAGTGTGTAAAAGACTATCATGCTTTTATTTTTGTACCTTTTGTTGCCCTTGAAGCTCGTTTAGAGTGTTAGCTTTTTTTAAATTATCCTTTAGTAAAAATAAGCATATATGGTCATACGATCCAATATAAAGCATACTCCACACTTCTTTAATTCCTAAACATTACTTAGGGATGATAAAACTTAAATCATCTAATGGATTACAAACTGATTTGCTCTAAGTGGAGAGTTTTTTTTTAATGATGGAGGTAGCACGGGGTGAAGTGGGTTCCTCTATTTAAAAGGCGGGTATAAAGTGGTATGGTTTTTGGTCGCTCTATTTAAAAGGCGGGTATAAAGTGGCATGGTTTTTGGTCGCTCCACCCTGCCTTGCCTTGCCGATTAAAATTACTATTTTACCTTCAAATATTTAGTTTTTTAAAAAGGAACATAAGGTAATTATATATCTTGTAATGTATTTTTATGTTTTGTTGTTTTATGATTTGCATTTAGACATGCAATAGTTCATTTTGTTTACAAATGCTGCTTGTTTTGAAATTTTTTAAAAAAAATTAAAATGATATTTTCAAATCTATGGTGATTAAAAAAGCCAAGTATTGCCTACTCCATATGCAATACACGTAAATTGTAGAATAAAATAAAAGTGTATGTGAGAAATTTTATTATACTTTGACTTTCTTTTAATACTATAACTTGTAACACCTACCATACATGCATTGGCGTGTTCAGTTGTTTTACCAATTGTTGATGCCCTATTTAGTTCTTCTTGTAGATGTAACCATCAAGTTAAAACTGATATAAAGTTCATGGTTATCATATAAATATTTTATTGAATGACTATCCAACTCATTAGAATTAATATCTGCTAAAAAATGTCTATTCTCATAAAGTTCATCATCTGATAATTATACTCACTATCACTGTCCTTGGAGATTATTCCAGCATTACTTTTTACAGGGCTGATAAGATTACATTTACAATTATTATCTCTTTTGCCCTAGCAATCAAGTTAGCTAAAGTAGTCCCTGTGACTTCAGAGCCTTCTTTGTTCTTTGATGCCAAATAGCATAACCTATTGAACATTACCATTAATGATGAGTGTGTCAATCTTGCCATTGCATTTTTATCCAATTGCGAATTAATAGTTGCCACGGTATCATATCTAGCATTAATAGTCTAATGATGTGTGATACAACTCTCCGGGGATAGACGTCAAATGCTTATTTTTTAACACGAAAATTATATGCCTATAAAGAATGCTTTCAAACTCAAACATAAGACTAGAGCACTGAATGCTTTGTTGTACTTCATTATAACTAACTCTTGTCACCTTTAAAGGGTGTAAATACTAATCAAAGTATATACTTTTGTGTGCTCATCCACCCGATCTATCTTTCCTTTCTTTACGTAAACATCTTGACGCCTAAGCTCTTTTTGGAACTTTTTGAATGAATTACAAGTGAAAACTTGTCTAGCATGTTTTTGTATTGATTACGTGTTACTTAAAGGAATAAGTTTAGTTTCCCTGGAGTAAAAGTCTCTCTCTAGCTTCAATCTACGTATATTTGAAACTGCATTATGTAAGTTAAATTAGCCAAGTCTTAAAAGATTTTTATTTATATTTTATTTATTTTTAGTATTTTAAATTTAGTATTATTTACTTTCTTTATGTTTAAATTATTTAGTTATTTAAATGTGTTTCATATTTTTATATGTTAAAATTTGAAAGAGTTTCTAAAAGTATAACAACTTTATCAAGAAGTAAGGTGGATTCAATCATGCAAAGCGATTAAGTTTGGTAGTTTCCAAAAATAATCTGTTTAAGCTACTTGGAAACTAAGTTTCTCTATTCCAGAGTTTTTCCTATGAATAGGACTCTTAGGATTAGACTTAGACATATCTCAGATACTGTATAATTTTATTTTTCTTTAGTTTTCTAAAGAGATGAGAAACCATTAAAACTTTTTAATAGGAGAAGGATTGGAGAAGCTTGAAGACTAAGACCTAACAACTCTTAGTTTTCTCTTTCCCTCAATCTATTCACCTTTATTTTAATGTTTACGATGGTGAAACTCTAGTGCTTGTATTTATTTACTCAATATGAACTAAACTTATTTTTCTAAGGTTATAATGGGACTTTAACATGTACTTTAGCTTATTTTATTATCTTTTTTTGATTTAATGATATATTTTCTTGATGTTTCTAATTGATTGGCCACTAATAGATTAATTTGGTAATCTTAATGAACTTGGAAAATAGAATTTTATGTTTAGACTTGGATTGAATGACATATGTTTCATATTTATTTAGTAGGATGAATTAATTTACATGTTGATAGGAATATATGAGCATGTCATATGCAACCAAATTAGAGTCTAAGCTTAATGAGTTTCTTTTAATTCAATTTGCATAGGAATATAGTATACTTGTTAGAAGAAATATTTTTATAAGACTGTCAAAGATACTACTAAATAAATTAGAACTCTAAGTTAATAACTCATTATCATTAATTAAAATTAAGAGGGTAAAAATAGATTTAATTGAAGTGTT
>JAQSVH010108499.1:0-62201 GCA_029448705.1 Adansonia digitata | reverse complement strand
ACGACAAATATTTCTTTTCTTTCTGTTGATTTCAAACATAAAAATTAAAAAATATATAATAATCCATTCATCTCGATGTTTTTAACACATCTTATATCTTATATAAAATATATAAAAACAAAAATCTTTGGTAAAAATGAAAAATATCCTATACGTATATCCTATAACGTAGACATATGAATGATTTTAAATAATTGCCATGTGTCTTACATTTAATGATTTGGATTTCATTTAATTTAAACTTTATTTTATTTCTTATAATAAATTGTATTTGTTTCTTTTTACATTTTTTATTGTCTTACTTGTTATATTCTTAATTGACCTTTGTTTAAAATGGATTTTAACAGAAAAAAGATTCACTTTCTTTTCAAAATTCTTAAATTGATTTGATTAGAACCTAACTAATTGTGTTTCTTTTATAGCGGATATCTCTTTAAATTGAAGCCATTTAAATTCAAAATTTCAAAGAGAAAATAAGAACAATTAATAATTTCTTTAATTACAAGCATAAAAATTTATTGCAAAATCCATATTATATATTAGTGTTTTTTAACTGGGATGAATTTTAATTGTTCGGGATGAAAGTTTATCTAAATGGATGTTTCTATGAAAAAATCACTATTGGATTGGACATTATACAAAGCAATATTTTTTAAACTTTATTATATCTATTTATTTTTTTCTTACTATTTATATAAATTTTTATTCATATATATATTGAACTAAAATTCTTATATAAAGGTTTTATCAATCATATGACAATTAAAGTTATATATAAAATTGTTTATCTACGTGCGGATTTTAAATTAGTTAATAGGTAAATCAAGTATTTGAATAAAAAGGAAATTTGAAATTGGAATCTAATCTCATTTTAATTATCTCCATTTATTAGATAAATATATTTTAACTGTGCTTGTTAATTATATAATTATTAAATGAAACCTTAAATCTTAAATTTACTCCCTTAAAAGTTATCTTATTTCTCTCAAAATTATTCACTTTTTTAAAAATTACCCACATTTAAAAAGAAAAAAAAAACAAAGGCCTTCACTTTTTATATTGATAGGAAATAAATTTATATATTATTAATAAATTAAATTATTTTATTTTATTAAAATAAAAATAATTTTTATTTATTTTTTAAAATTTTAATAAAATAATATAATTTAATTCATTAATAATATATATATTTATATTTTGTTAATATATTAAATATAAACAATATAACTCACGTGTAGACCTAATTAATTAAAAGAGAATCGTGCGGTGATGTCAACAGAATGGACAGGTAATGTGCGGAAAACGGATGTGTAACGTGGCAGCGAGTAGTGAGTTCCACCGACAATTTGATTTTTCTTGGACATAAATATATCATATTACTATTATTATTATTTAAAATTTTCTGGAAATAAATGCTAGGTTCGGTAAAGTACTCTGAAAAACAAACTTGTTGACATATCTCTTGCACCAAATCCAGACACTCTACGCTCACGCATTACATACAAAAAAGGCAACACTTTATGACGATTCAAATTTTTACAGGTTTTTTTTTTTTTTTTAAAGCTTGCTTAATCTTTTGTTAGGAAGAAAGATTTTTTCTTCTAATCATTTTGGATTAGACTTGATAATTGGGTATATGGAGTTAGCTTCAAGTCAGGTTGGATTATTTCAAGTTTAATTATTTTGAGTTTTAAAATTTTTGAGTCATTTTTAAATTTGTATTGTTTCGAGTTTAAATCATTTCGGGTTTGGGTCAATTTGATTTAATATTTGAGTTGATCAAGTTTTAACACTAGGTTAATTGGTTTCCGATCAATTAGTTTGTTAGACTTTTTAGTAATGAATAAAATTAAGAAGGAATAAACTGATTTCTGAAAAACTTTTTTGCAAATTAAAAGTTTGATAAAATTGAGAAATCTAAACAATGATCTTTGGATGGCAAGCAAACTCAAGTATTTAGAAAGGTTTAGCCTCAATTATGTATGTCTTCTACCTAGTCCCACTTGCCTTAGATTTTTCCAATTCATTAACTTAAATTTTTTACCTTTCAAGAATAAGATATAACCTTTACCCTTCTTCTCTTTCTAGAATAAGTAGGAATCCTTTCTATTTTTTAATGGCTAAGCAAGAACCCTATCTTTTACAAAAATTTTGATGTAAACAATGAAATCTCCAAAGGCTCGGTGTTTACAAGAATTTAAGCATAAAGAATGATAATTTTAAAAATAAAATACAAAGCGTATAAAATCGGATAGGAAAATTAATCCTATGCGAAAAGAACTACTTAAAAAATATGAAAGAGATGAAAAATATTACTCTAAGCTTAGTCTCTTGGTTCATCATCCTGTTGGTGGTGTTGGAGAGGCATATTTATAGTTTTAATCATGAATATGACATTTGAGAATGTTTGGTGGAGTAATATAGCTATTGGAGGCTTCATTTTAGTGATTCCTATTCACCTGCCAGATTGTATTGATGCGTTGCCTTATTCATACAAAATATGACTGTTATAGCACATTGTATCGATATATGTCAATATGTATCGATATATTTTAGAATGTATCGATATATGAATAGTGATTTATTGGTACAGAAACAATGATTTATGCATTTCAAGTTTGTTTAGCTATTGCCAAGCATTGTATCGATATAAACACTAAGGGTATTGATACTTTCATATAAATATCATCTTTAGGGGGTTTTTCACGACTTCAAAACTTATAAAACTTGTCCCAAAGATATTATATACCAAACTATGCATTAAAAATACATTTTTGAGTGTTTTAAAAAGTTAAAACACAGTCTAATATTTTTCAAATAATTTATGCAAAAATACTAATTTGAAAATATTTAAACACAAGCTAATTAAGCTTACATTTTAGTTATATCAAAACTAAGACTAACTCAAAGCTAATATAGCTAACAATCTTCTCCTTCTTGATATGACAAAACTTCAGATGAATTTGCTTATAAAAAACTCCCTTTTAATTATTTAAAGATTTTCAATAAAACTCTCCCTACATAAAGGTATTATTAAAAATTTTGAATATTTTATAAAATGATTTTGAAAAACTTGGCAATGGCATTTTTTGTCATATTTAGCTATGAGAACACCAACACAAAGTATTAAAGATTTCTTGAGATATAAATAACGTAAACACATATGAAATCTTTCTATTTGCTAGCATATATATCAATAAAGCACAAGCAAATTACCCCTAAAATTCTCCCCCTTTTTGGAATAGGTAAAGATAGATTAATTCAAAGCTAAGGTACTAATTCTAACAAGATTTCAAAGAGTTATACTAATTTTGAATCATTTAGGAGCATGTATACTAATTGTTGAAAAAAATATATGCATCTAAGCTTTAATGTGTAGTTCATAGTATTCATGTATTCATATGTAGGCTTTTGAGCACATTTTAGATTATGAGTGCTAAAGACAAACTAATTGATAAAGGATACAGGAATTATCAATCCAATTTGTTGTCTAGATGCGTAATAGATATCGATTTTTGAATTTTTAGCACATATGCATGCTACTCATAATCATTTAAGTAACCATATGGAAAGTTAAATAATTTTTACAAACTAAATTAACATGAATTCAACAATGATATTTGAAGAATTTAAAAATTATAAATTCAAAAAAATCCTACTAAAAAATTTTATGGAATAAAAACTACATATCTTGTAAACACAAAAATCCTAAAAAAATGAAAACTCATAAAATAAATTGAATTTTGAGAAACCAATTTAATATGAAATAAAATAATATTTAAAGAATTTTGAAAACTATAAACTTAGGAAAATCTTTCCAAAAAATTTTACAGAGTAGAAGACTATATATCTTGAAATCGAGAAAAATATAAAATTCATAAAACAAATTGAATTTTGAAAAATTGATTTAATGTGAATTATACAATAATATTTGCTGAAAAAATTTAAAAAAAAACTCTACATCTTGGCAAATTTAAAAAAAAAATGTAAAACTTATAAAATAAAATGAATTTTAAAAAATTGATTTAATGATGATTAAATGAAAATATTTAAAGAATTTTTAAGTTTAAAACTCAGGAAAAGTCTACCAAAACTTTTACAGATAAAAAAAGCTTGTATTTTAAAACTAAGAAAATTTTAAAAAATATATTGAAACTCACATAAAAAGAATTAAATAATAAAAAAATTTTATGTACAATAAAGGAACATTAAAAATAGCAAATTCGTTAAGTTTTGCAAGAAAAACCCTTATAGGGAAAAACAATTATATGTAAAAAATACGAAACTCATAAAATAAATTGATTTCTTTTACAAATTGAATCAAGATAAATTCAACAGTGGTATTTGAAGAATTTTAAAAACTATAAACTAAAAAAAATCCTACCAAAAAAATTATGGAGTAGAAAATTCTATATCTTATAAACAAGAAAATCCTTAAAAAAAAAAGCTCATAAAAATAAATTGAATTTTGAAAGTTGAATTAATAGGTATAAAATAATAATATTTGAACAATTTTGAATATTATAAACTTCAAAAAAATCTCTCTGAAAAAATCTATAGAGTAGAACACTTCGTATCTTGAAAATAAAAAAATACAAAATTCATAAAATAAAATAAAATAAATTTGGAGAAACTAATTTAATGTGAATTAAACAATAATATTCAAGAGTTTTAAAAATTTCAAACTAGAAAAAACCATCAGAAAAATTTGCGAAGTAAAAAACTCTATATCTTGGAATTAGAATTTTTTTTTTAAATACAAAACTTATAAAATAAAATGATTTTGAAAAACTAATTTAATGGTGGTTAAATGGAAATATTTAAAGAATTTTTAAGTTTAAAACTTGAAAAAATTCTATAAAAAATTTTACAAATAAAGAAAAAAATCATATTTTAAAACAAGAAAAATTTTAAAATATACATTGAATCTTATATAAAATGAATTAAATATTCAAAATATTAATTTACTAAATGGTAAGAATGAAAATTCAAGATCCGAGATAAATCTTTACTAAAAAAACCCATGAGCAAACTGCTAGCGATATAGTGATGTTAGCTTAAGGAAAAGATTGAATCAAGAGGGGAAACTTGATAAATTTGAAGTAAATTGAAAGTAAAATAAGTTAGGGGTAAAAAAACTAACAATCAATGTATAAAGGTTTGGTTCTTGAACTTGGCACCTACATCCTCTGTTCTTGGTACTTTCTTACCAAGGTGATTCCCACAATTCACTAATCAAATTGTTACCTTTAAGGCTAAGGGATAACCTTACACCATTGTATTTTAAGGCTTAGATAGAACCTTTCAATCCCTTTGAGAATTCTATCCCAAATTCTCAAATATTTTTACTCACTTTCACACGACCCCTTTTGTGATATGAATGAAGTATTTTGCAAACAGATTGAACCTCTATTAGGTAGATGTTTGCTGGAATTTAAGTATAAGGCAGATGAGATACAAATAGACTTGGAAGAGTATTAATTTGATACAAGTAAGAATGAAGAATTTGAAGAGTTTTTGAGTTTTTGTTGTTCAATGTTTCAATGATTTTTGTATCTTTGCCTCTTCAGCTGTTGGGAACCTCTATTTATAGCTTGAAATTGATTCATAGATGTTGCGAATTTAAAGTGGTGGTTAGAGAGCTATTTTAGCCTTCATAAATGCCTGTTTTTGTTCAGACTCGCGCTATAGTATCGATACAAGAATAAGAAAAAGTGACCTTTAAAGCTTGTTGTATCGATATAGAAAACTGAGTATGGATACCAAGCAAGCTGTATCTATACAAACACACTTGTATCAATACATTTAAGGGTTCCAGCCAAATGTTGGTTATTGCCAAGCCTTGTATCAATACATATTGGGTGAGTATCGATATTTATTGCAATTTATCAATACATGCTTAAGAATATCAATACAAATGAGGGTTCTAAGCATAGTATCGATACATTTGTTTTTTGTATCGATACATACCTTCAAAATCCTTTGTAAAAAGATTTTTCTTGACTTGATTAACTCAAACATATCTCAAAGATATTCTAAATATAAATATACATTTTGGAACATATATTTTTGATAAAATACAAACTTAGTACTTTTCAAAATGTTTTTCAATTTTAACACAAATACCAAGTTGAGTATAAATTAATTTAACTTCAGTTGTTTATTATATCAAAACCAAATTCAAAGTTAACAATCTCTTCCTTTTTTATATAACAAAACTTAAGATAAATTTGCTTGGTTTTGAGATTAATAAAAAACTCGCCCTTAATAAAACAATGGTTTTCAAAAGTTTTAATTTAACTAAATTGGGTCCTTTAAAGCTACAACATTTCAAATCGATAATATTGCCCAAGATTACAAATCAAGCTACATTATGTAAACTAATGTTCAATATCAATATGTTATTTAGGTTCTAACATGACAATATAATCATAATTAAGTGTATAGTAAATTCATGGAAGACATATATAGGAATACATTGCAAATTTGTGATATTTCTCCCCTTTTTTGTTATATCAAAACACAAGAAAAAGCAATTCAAAGTAATGGATAAAATGCAAGTAAAGATGATGCATTGATGAGATAAAGTCAACAAAACAAATAAAGTCAACAAAATTAAGAAAAGAAGTTCAAATGAATCCACAAAGAAAAACTGAAATGTCATCCTAAAATAAACCTAAGATGACTAAGATTCATCGACTGGAGGATCTGTAATAGGTTGAGTAGTAAGCAACGGTGGATGATGGAAGATCATAGAAAAGCTATGGAATTACGCAGTCAATGCCCGATGAGTATGCTTGAGCCTAGAAAGTTGAGCATCAATAGAATCGAATCAGTGACCCTAAGAGTCAAAGCATCGCTCCCATTTTTCAAAACACCCCATGATGGAATTATACATATGTTGGAGGTCCATGGATACGGATGATGAGGTGACAGGAGCTGGGGGTGGAGAAGGCACATCATGCTCCATATCTTCATCATGATTATCGGAAGTAGGAACATCTGATTGCCCAAGCAGTGGAGCTGATTGTCGATGAGCCTTGGGAACAAAGTCAGTGCCTTGAATTTCATAACTGGAGAGCCTCATTGATTTGCAACCAATATAACGGTAAGTGGATACCATATCTTGGGGTCGTAAGAAAGATCAAGACCTTGAGTGTCAAAGTATTAGCTTAAGGCCATGTCATGGAGGAGGCTGTGACAACCACGAACACAAAGAACAAGGTCTGCAAAAATGAAATGGGTTAAGTTTGGAATATTCCTAGTTTGAATCATATAAAGCCACCAACAGTCAAAATCGTTAATCAAAGTATATTTGGTGCTGATAGATGGAGCACATGGGAAACGATAAGATAAAGTAAACGATCAACCGGAGGAAAAAAGGTGGCTTTATTGTTCAGGGTGTGCAAGGCTACTGGAGCTGAACTTTCATAGATTACGCCTTCATTCGGGAAACCGAAGGCAGACACAAGAGAAGTCAGGTTGACTAAGAGATCTTGTCCCAGAAGATAGGATCGAATAGCAATGACATGATTATGATCATTAATGATAAGGGAGGCATTGCTAAAGAATGCCTGAACAATGTTCTCGCAAACTGGAACATTGAGAGAAAGAAATTTGGTCCATCCAAAGGTGTCAAAAATCTAAAAGAAGGGATACGTAATAGACCAAAGTAAAGGGAATTCGATAACTTGACATTGTTGGATGGGCATGCAAGCATAGATAGCAGTGAATCGCTCACGAGCCCATGCATCGCAAAAGCATAGATCAAGGAAAAATTGTGTTTGGGTCGAAAGTGGTTGATGAGCAATAGAGGTGGAAGCACGAGTGACAGGTCCTTGACGACGAGCAGTTTGTTTGGTCTTTGGAGGCATGGTAATGTTTGAGGGTGGTTATGGACTTTTGTCAAGCAATTGGTGACACGGTAGAATTAGATGCTGGTTTAGACAAGTGAAGGAGAAGATTGGTGTTGGTGAAGTGTTTGATATGTTTTAGTGGGTTTTGGATGAGGTGGAATTGGGTTTGGATGAGGTTCATCGATGGTGGTCGAGGAGTAGGTCAAGCAGATCGAGTCGATCGAGTGAAGGACCCTGGGTAAGGTGCTAAGAATTGGCTGGTTGAGGAAAATGGTTGAGCACATGGTGGGCGATAAGTTTTAGTGGCAATTTATGTAGTGTATCAAATAAAACCAATCTCAAGAATTGAGTGGGGAAAGGTAAGAACGAAAAAATACTCAAAAATTATGAAGAAATATGGACAAACATTATGGGATTTGAAAGAAAATGGTGAAGGTTAGAGTGAGGGACGGTTTTAAATTATTGATGTTTTGGATGGGAATGGGTTGATTTTTAAATGGATTTGGTCAATTATGATGAAATTAATTGGTTTATGGATCAAGGATTGTGAGAAGAGTGGAAAGATAATGAGTTTTGATGATTGAAGGTTGAGTAAGGGAGAGAAGGTTGGGAAAAGATGAATAGTTTTTTATAAGAATGAGCTTTCTACACGCGAGGAGTCCTAAATCAACAGTGAGTATCAATATAAAAGAAAGAGTATTGATACGAGGAACATTTTTGGATTTTGTATCGACACAAGGAACTGGGTCTCAAGACATAGAACAATTTGATATGTATCGATACAAGCTGAGGAGTATTGATACATTGTATCGATACTTAAAGTTAGGTATCGATACAAAGAATAATTCTGGGTTTATATCAATCCCTGGAAACTGGTTTCGATATAGGGAAGAAGAATGTGCTGGTATCGATACATATGGCCTACTATTAGGTCATTTCCATTAAGATGGTATCAAATCAGGCATATTTTTGGCCCAATTGTCATTTGAAAAGCATTTAAAACTGCAACTTGAACCAAAGTTTTCACATCAAAATCATTTAGCAGGAATAATTCAAAATTTAATCAAGAAACAATAAAATTATTCAAGAATAAAAAATTCATAGAAGTGCACATCATCAAAAAGGTAGGTATGTAGAGGTAGCTTTTTAAACTAAGCATGATGCAAACAATATTGAGGCAAAGTATCAGGATTTTATTATGAACTTAGGGTGCATTCATTAAGCCAATTTCCCTTCTAATTGTGCAAAATCTATCCATGTCAAGTGGTTTAGTGAAAATATCATCTAGTTGATGCAAGGTATTAACAAATTCAAGCACTGTATCACCTTTTTGCACATGATCTCTAATGAAGTGATGTCTAATTTCTACACGCTTGGTTCTAAAGTGTTGAATTAGATTTTTAGTAAGACAAATGGACTAGTATTGTCACATTTAACTGGAATATGATCCACGGTAATGCCAAAATCCTCTTTTTGTTGTTTTATCTATAAAATTTGGGCACAATAACTTCCCATGGATATGTATTATGCTTTGATTATGGATAAACCAACACTATTTTATTTCTTAGAGAACCCATGATATAAGCATATTTCCAAGAACTTGATAATTGTTGGAAGTGCTTTTCCTATCAATTTAACATCCTCTAAAATCCGTATAGGAATAAGGATGTAAGGCAAGAGATGATTCTTTTGGATACCATAAGCCTAGATTGGGAGTGTCTCTAAGATATCTAAAGATTCTTTTCAAGCAACTAGATGTGACTCCCTCAATGATGATTAATATCTAGCACATAGGCATACACTAAACATTATGTCGGGTCTACTTATGATAAGATATAATAATGAACCTATCATAGACCTATAAAGTTTAGAATCAACAAGTTTACCTCATTCATCCTTTCCGAGCTTTGTTGAAGTACTCATAGGTGTGGAACAAGGCTTTGCTTCATACATTTTGAACCTCTTGAGTAATTCCTTGGTGTACTTTGCTTGATTGATGAAGATTCCATCTTTTGTTTGTTTAATTTGTAGTCCCAAGAAGAATGTTAATTCTTCCATCGTACTCATCTCAAACTCACGTGGCATTAACTTAGAAAATTCTTGACAAAGAGATTCATTATTAGCACGAAATATAATATCATCAACATAAACTTGAATCACTAAAATGTCCTTGTTTTTTACTGTTATAAAAAGAGTTTTGTCAACATTGCCTCTATTAAAACCTTTTTCAATTAAAAATTTTAAGAGCCTCTCATATCATGCCCTAGGTGCTTGCTTTAGTCCATACAAAGCTTTTGAAAGTTTAAAGACATGATCGGGATAACAAAGATTTTCAAAGCCGGGAGGTTGCTCAACATAAACTTCCTCATTAATGAAGCCATTTAAAAAGGCACTTTTGACATCCATTTGATAGAACTTGAAATTGTTAAAACATACAAAGGCTAGAAGTATTCTAATGGCCTCTAGTCTAGCTATAAGGGCATAAGTCTCATCAAAATCAATTCCTTCTTTTTGACTATATCCTTTAGCTTCTAATCTAGTTTATTTCTAACTATTATTCCATGCTCATGAAGTTTGTTCCTAAAAATCCATTTAGTACCTACGATGGGATAATTACTAGGTCTTTCGACTAAATTCCAAACTTTGCTCCTTTCAAATTGGTTTAACTCCTATTGCATGGTGAGGATCCAACAGCTATCATCCTTTAGAGCCTCATCTAAATTCTTAGGTTCAATTTGTAAAAGAAAAGCTACATAATTGCATGTATTTCTAAAAGATGATCTAGTTCTTACCCCTTACTTAGGATCATCAATTATCTCATCTTCTTTAACATAACTCAACTCTCTAAGATGATTTTTTTCCCTTTCTACTTGAGTTGGCTTATGTTCTTCCTTTTTTGGAGCATCTTGATTTTCCATTATTTGTCCTTGCTCATTATGTGATGCTTGTTCTTGGTAAACCTCTACATCATCATTATCAAGAGACACCTTTCTCAAGGTCAAGTTAGCTTCATCAAATATAATATATATTGATTCTTTAACAACTAAGGTTCTCTTATTATACACTCTATAAGCTTTGGAATTTGTTGACTAACCAAGAAAAATTCCTTCATCACTTTTTCCATCAAATTTACCTAGATTATCCTTTCCATTATTTAGTATGAAACATTTGCATAAAAAATGATAAAAATAGCTAATGTTGGGTTTTCTTCCTTTAAAAAGTTCATATGGAGTTTTCTTTAGGATTGGCCTAACCATAGCTCTATTTATAATGTAGCAAGAAGTGTTAATGGCTTCCGTCCAAAAATATCTTGGTAAATTATTTTCACAAAGCATGGTCCTAGCCATTTCTTCCAAGGTTCTATTTTTCCTTTCAACAACTCCATTTTGTTGAGGAGAAATTATGGCTAATGACATTTTCATTACAAAATTTATCAAAACCAAGATTTTTAATTTCTTTTCCATGATCATTTCTTATAGTTGAAATAGAATAACCTTTTTCATTTTGGATAATTTTACAAAAGTAATGAATTTTTCTAAGGCTTCATCTTTAGAGCTTAAGAAGAGAACCCAAGTAAACCTAGAGTAATCATCTATAATAATAAACCCATAGTATTTACCTCCTAAGCTTAATGTCATATTAGGATCAAAAAGATCAATTTGAATAAGTTGTAATACTCTAGTAGTTTAAACAATAGTAATTGGCTTGAATGAAGCTCTTCTATGTTTCCTTTGAACATATGCATCACATATTCTATCATTATCAAATTTCATTTTTGGCAATCCAATAAAAAGGTCTTTTCTAGAAAATTTGGAAATTGCATTTATACTAGGATGTCCTAATCTTCTATGCAGGCAAGTTATCATTATTAGCAATGAAACAAATATTTTGAGAAGATAAGTCATCTAGATGCACAGTATAAACATTTCTTTCTCTATGTCCTACAAAAACAATTTTATTTGTCTTAACATCAATAACTTGACAATTCGTTAATTAAAAAATAACTCTCATGCCTTTATCACAAAATTGACTAATACTAAGGAGATTATGTTCAAAACCTTTGACAAATAGAACATTTTCAATGTTGGATGAAGAGTTGTTACCTTTGCTTCCAATACCTTTAATTTGTCCTTTTGAGTTATCACTAAGAGTAACACTTCCTCCATCCTTAGGCCTTAGCTCTATGAATTGATTTTTATCACCGGTCATGTGCCCTGAGCATCCACTATCAAGGTACCAAGAATCCTTCCTTGTTGAATTTGCCTTGAAGCAATACTTTTCCTTCTACAACCATAAAGTCATGTTTTCTTTTCAGGTACCCAAATTTTCTTGGGTCCTTGAGTATTAGTGTTCATAATTCTTATGCCTTTTGTAATCCTTTTATTTTGGTAGCTTCATCTTGAGATGTGATAACACCCTTCTAATAAGCTTGCCTTTATAAGTAATAGTCTTTAAGGAACATGTGTGAAATATGTGACCAGGTTTATGGCAATGAGTACATATGCTAGATGCATCAACTGATTTGTTTTGTGTCATAAAGAAATTCTTGAAGTGAGTTTCTTTTTCAATTCTATTATAGCCCAAACCATCTTTATCAAAGAATGCCCTTTGTATTTCTAGCATATTATTGAATTTTTGTTGTGCCATATAAAACCTTGTAAATGAGTTATGCAAGTTTGTGTTTTTCTTGGTTAGATCATCGATATTGACTTGTAACTCATCTACTTTCTTCTTAAGATCATCATTTGTCATGATTCATGTTTCATTTTCTTCCCTAAGTTTAGAAATCATTTTCTTGTATTTTAAATTCATGGTTTTAAATTCTAATGCAAATTCATCAAATGAGTAAGTAGCATTAGAAGATACCTTAGGCTTATCATGAGCCATGAGACATAAGTTGGCCACCTCCTCATTATCATTATCGGATGAGTCACTATCACTCCATATGGCCACCATAGCCTTCTTCTTTTGCTTCATCGGGTTGGATTTCTCCCACATTGGACATTCAAATTTAATGTGTTCCAGTTTTTTGCACTCACAGTAAATGATTTGTGAGTAAATGATTTGTTCTTTCTCTTTCTTACTTGAGTCTTCCTTCATCATTTCTTTTCTAAAAGGTTCTCTTGCTTTGTTCATTCTTATGAATTTGTTGAATCTTTTTGAAAACATGGCCGTTTCTTTGTCTTCCTCAACCTCATCATCATCATCATCACTAAGAGTGGTTGTTTTAATGGCAACACTTACCTTCTTTGGTGGCTCTTGTCTGTGCTTGATTTTCATCTCATAGGTTAAAAGAGAACCTATGAGTTTATCCAAGGAAATGTGTTGGGATCTTTAGATTTTTCAATAGCTATCACTTTTGCTTCCCAAGACTTAGAAAGACTACTGAGTAGCTTATTCACCATCCCTTTATTTGGATAGGTCTTTCCAAGTGCCTTCAACCTATTGATAATGTCTTTAAACCTATCCAACACTACTGAGTAGCTTCTTCACCATCCTTTTATTGGGATAGGTCTTTCCAAGTGCCTTCAACCCATTGATAATGTCTGTAAACCTATCTGACATTTCTTTGATGGTTTCCTTTGCCTTTATCTTAAACAATTCATAGTTAAGTGTAAGCATGCTTATTTTGGATTTCTTGACTTGATTTGTTCCATCATGTGTGGTTGCTAACTTGTCCCACACTTGCTTTGCATTATCACATAGTGAAACTCTATTGTACTCACTTGGACCAAGAACACAAAATAGTGTGTGCATGGCTTTGGCATTTAATTGTGCCATTTTGGTGTCTTGTTCATTCCATTCTTCTTTTTCCTTTGGTGTAATACAAATTCCAACTCTCTTCTTAGGGATGAGGGTCTATTGATGATAATCTTTCGTACTTCCTAGTCATTTGCTTAGATAAAGAGCATTATCCTTGTCTTCCAATATGAGCAGTTATCATTATTAATTAGTGGAGCTCTCATGATGGAATGTCCTTCAAGTCCTATAGCATTTGCATTTATCTCAAATGCCATGAGACAAACTTCATCTTTACTTTTTAACTCTTGCGAGCTTCTTCAAGATTTAAGCATCATGTTTGCATTTTCCATTTTTAAGCTATCAAGGATAATTTCTCAAGGTTATGAGACCTACAATAGAGACCAAAGCTCTGATACTAATTATTAGCTTAAGGAAAGGATTGAACCAAGAAGGGGTGAATTGGTTCTTATAAAAACTTGATAAATTTGAAATAAATTAAAAATAAAATAAGTTAAGGGTAAAAAAACAAATAATCAATGTATAAAGATTTGGTTCTTAAACTTGGCACCTACGTCCTCTTTTCTAGGTAATTTCTTACCAAGGTGATTCCCATAACTCACTAATCAAATTGTTACCTTTAAGGCTAAAGGATAACCTTAAACTACTATCTTTTAAGGCTTAGATAGAACCTTTCAATCCCTTTGAGAATTCTCCCCTAAATTCTCAAATATGTTTACTTACTTTCACACAACCGCTTTTGTGATTTGAATGAAGTATTTTGTAAACAGATTGAACCTTTAGTAGGTATATTTTTGCTGAAATTTAAGTACAAGGTGGATGAGATACAAATAGACTTGGAAGAGTATTAATTTGATACAAGTAAGAATAAAAAACTTGAAGAGCTTTTGAGTTTTTGTTGTTCAACGCTTGAATAATTTTTGTATCTCTGCCTCTTCAGCTGTTGGGAACCTCTACTTATAGCTTTAAATTGATTCATAGGCATTGAGCATTTAATGTGGTGGTTGCAGAGCCATTGTAGCACTCATAAATGCTTGTTTTCGTTCAGACCCGCACTATAGTATCGATACAATACCAATAGTATCGATACAGGAATAAAAAAGTGACCGTTACAGCTTGTTGTATCGATACAAGGAACTGAATATCGATACCAAGCAAGTTGTATCAATACAGACACACTTTTGTCGATACAGTTAAAGGTTTCAGCCAAACCTTAGTTACTGTCAATACATATGGGGTAAGTATCAATCCTTACTGCAATGAATCGATACATGCTTAAGAGTATCGATACAAATGAGGGTTTTAAGCATAGTATCAATATATTTATTTTTTGTATCGATACATACCTTTAAAATCCTTTGTAAAACGATTTTTCTTGACTTAATGTTAACTCAAACATATCTAAAAAATATTCTAAGTATAAATATACATTTTGTAACATATATTTTTGATAAAATACAAACTTAGTACTTTTCAAAATGTTTTTCAATTTTAACACAAATATCAAATTGAGTATAAATTAATTTAGCTTAAATTATTTGTTATATTATTCAAAGTTAACAAGTGACAAATTGAAAAATAAATGGCAAAACTGCCAACTTGATACCTTATGGTAAAAATGCCAATATGAATTTGTCTTAGATATTTATGAATTTTTAGAGTGCATATCGACATAAATACTACACTGGTATCAGTAAAAATATACGATGATTAACTTTTTAAATTGAACGAAAAATTCTTTAAAAATTTTAAAAATGAGAAATTTGACCGTGATAACATTCACAAAAATAAATTTCAAAGTTTCACAAGTATAAAGTTAAAAATTAATTATTTTATCTTGATATTGTCTTTTTTTGTTTGAGATTTGCTCTTCACAACCCTTGAATTGACACCAATTTTGTTACATGCTCTTGCGGTCATTTAAGAACAACTAAATAGGTCTTGAAAATGTTCATTTTACCTAAAAAAAGCCTAGCCATATTGAGTAGCCGCTAAGTGCTTCGTCTCGGATATTTTAGATTATCGGGAAAAGAGGTCCTGACAAAATTAGGTGTCTACAACTGCCTCTCTTCGGCCATTGTTGAGAATCAGGAACAGGGCAAAAACCAAATAAACATAATTTTGTTTAGGCTGCATAACTTTTTCTAAAAAGCTTTTTCTTAAACACATATATACATTAACTAAAAAAACCCATGAAAACTCCATTGATGCTTCTACTTAACCGGACGAGGTCAACTTAAACCTTACTTCACCTACCTTACCATAGGATCATGTGAAGAGGACATCTTACTTCATTGGTTCCTAACCAAGTGAAGCTGACCAATAATAAATGAACTTATCCTACTGTACACTTTTGGCATAAAAGCATCCCAATAATCACAAAGGATTCAATTGTAACATAAACTTCGTTGATCCTTTTGCTTAATCGGATGAAATTGTATATCATGCTTCATTAGATTCTAACCAAGTAAAGCTGACCAATAACAAATGAACTTATTCCTCCTGTACACTTTTGGCACAGAAGGATCTTCATGATCACAAAGGATTTGTTTTTAACATAAACTTCATCGATCCTTCTACTTAATTAGATAAAGTTTGATATCATGCTTCATTGGTTCCTATCCATCCAAGTGAAGCTAACCAATAACAAATTTTGCTAATTTTTTTGCTTAATTGAATGAAGTTAGACATCATGCTTCATTGGTTCCTAACCAATTGAAGCTGACCAATAATAAACGAACCTATTCATTTTGTACACCTTTAGCATAGAAGCATCTTGATGATCATAAGTATTTAGTTATAACATAAACTTATATCTATCCTTTTGCTTAATTGGATAAAGTCTGACATCATGCATCATTGGTTTTAACCAAGTGAAGCTGACCAATAATGAATAAACCTATTTTTTCCACACACTTTAGGCAAAAAAACATCTCGATGATCATAAAGGATTCAATTATGGCATAAACTTCATCAATCTTTCTATTTGATTGGATTAAGTTGGACATCATGCTTCATTGGTTCCTAACCAAGTGGAGCTGACCAGTAACAAATGAACCTATTCCTTTTGTACACCTTTGGCAGAGAAACATCCTGATGATCACAAAAGATTTGGTTCTAACATAAACTTCGTCAATCCCTTTACTTAATCGAATGAAGTTAGACATCATGCTTCATTGGTTTCTAAGAAGTGAAGCTAATGAATAACAAATGAACTTATTCCTTTTATACACCTTTTTCATAGAAGCATCTCAATGATCATAAAGGATTCAGTTCTGACATAAACTTTATCGATCCTTCTACTTAATTGAATAAAGTTGGACATCATGTTTCATTGGTTTCTAACCAAGTAAGGTTGACAAATAACAAATAAACCTACTACTCGTGTACAACAAATGAACCTACTCCTTGTGTACACCTTTGGCATATAAGTATCCTAGTGATCACAAAGTATTCGATTCTAACATAAACTTTATTAATCCTTCTACTTAATCGGATGAAGTTGACTGAAGTGTTTTGAAAACTTTTATGGGTGCTTCGAATATCACCATCGAAGCTTTGAACACATTTTCTGAATGAAAATCTCTGAATGTTTTGAAATCGCTATTAAAGCTCTGTCTTTGAATATGACTATCAAAGATTTTATCAAAGCCTTCTTCATTTAACTTACCATAGGATTGCATGATAAGGTTAGAGATTTCTAAATGTTTTGAATATCTTCAATGAAGCTTTTTTAAAGCCTTCTTCACCTACCTTACCATAGGATCGCATAAGATAGTGATAGATTTCTGAATGCTTCGAATATCTTCATTGAAGCTTTTTTAAAACCTTTTTCACTTACTTTACCATAGGATCGCATAAAAAGATGATAGATATCTTTAGAGAATTATTCAATCTTTCTTGAAAAGTCATCAAATATCTAATATTAAATTAGTGTTCTTTGATTCAATGATATAGTTTATGCAATTGGATAAACATCCACTTAAGGCATATTCACAAACTTTTATTGAAATAATGAAAAGTATCATACTTCATCAAAATTTCAAGATTTACGACGTGAGATCGCCATCTCATTTTGACCTAAAAGAGAATCTACTTGATCAAAATCTATGAACATTTCGAAACAATTTTAACCATGGATTTTCCAATATCAAGGATAATGGATATGCTATCTTCATCATGACGTTAAAATTTTTTTTGATCGATGATCACTATTCGAGACTTTTTTGAATGAGATGAAGAAATGAATTTAGAGGTATAAATGGGGTGACACGGGTAAAATTTGTCTTAAAGAAATTAATATAATAAAGTCACGGATTATCAAGACTAAATTTAAATGGATGTTCGTTTCATAGGAGTTCCTTGAAAGGCAAACAATCAAGTTATAACATCTTTTTAATCTTCAAATACAATAGCCCGATAAATGTTAAACTAATACTAATAAACACCAAGTCTTGAGAGATTGATTTGAAAGACCTTTGGTAAGCATTAATTCCCAAAGTTGGATATAAAAGTTCTAAAAGGATATTTTGAAAGGAATTAATGTTAGAGGATTTGACTCAACCTTTTATTGATGTCGTGAAATTTTTAAAGGTTTAAGATGATTCTTGAATTATCATGGAAGGGTTTTTTCCCCATTGATGGCTATCTTTGTTGATGCAGGAGAAATTCTAAGACCTTTAAACTTGCCTCATCATATTCTTGAGGACTAAAAAAATCATTTAAAAAGATGAATTTATAAAAAGCTTCCTAGAAATGTCTTGACAGCTTAGATAGCTATGTTTGATCAAATGGACTTTATAGGTAATTAACATAGTCCATGGTTCAGGGTTTACAAAAAAGGATAAATAGGCCCAAATCAAGTGTTTAAGGGTAATTAAATCAAGGATCATTTTTCTTTAGCAAAACTTGACCTGGCATGTCTTCCAAGGCAAACATATCTATATTTTTCATCTACTTTTGCTTGCTTACTTCTTCATTTGAAAGAACTTAAAATTTAAACTTTCTTGATTTATTTATTTTTTACTTTGTAAAACTTGAAATTTGAACTTTCTTTATTTTTCTTATTTTAAATATTTGAACTTAAAACTTGAACTTTCTTCAATTTCACTTTGAATATTTGCACTTGAAACTTGAACTTTCTTCAATTTTCAAAATTTGCTTTATGACATCTGACTTGTTCCTCTTGCAACTTTAGATTGGAATTTGTGCTTTCTAATCTCAAAGCTTCACCTCATTTGCCTCCTAGTGTGAAATATGATCCTTGATTAGGGTTCAAGAAAAGAAAATAACTTATTAGGCTCAAAGAGGACCGAAGGGGATAATTTTTTGTATTTGTGAAAAGTTAAAATAGAATGCCATTTTTCATTTCAATGAAAGCCATTTGAACTAGTAAGCATTTCATTAGGAAAAAAGGGTTGGTTTCTTTCCAAAATTATTTTGAATACCTTAATACCATGAAGTTGCACTCAGTTTTTAAAGGCTTAAGGTATGCCCCTTAATATTATTGGCTTCATAGCCACTAATGAATTTTGATTTTGGTTGAGCCTTTAAAAAGAAAATTGAATTCGCATGAAAAAAATCTTAGATTTCATATGTTTTGCATCAATAATTGATTTGAAAAGGTTTTGTTCAGAAGAAAAAGGTGTTTTTGGCTCACTTTTACTTTCATCTTCTTAAATCAAGGATTTGGAAGAGTGCGAGAGAAGTCATGGTAAAAGGTTATCAAAGTGGGAGATCGCAGCATTAATATCATTATTTTAAAACATAACAAACTATCAATATCTGAATCTTTTAGGAGTATAACCTATTTGTAAAACCTTCAAGGAATCCATAAAAAGAACATTTAGATGTGAAAAGTCTCTAGTGGTGAAGGGTTTATGGTTGAATGTTTAGGACAATCATATATGGAAGGTAAAAGACCTTTTTAAAAAGACTCAATCTAATGGTGATCATTAATTAAAGAAATTTTTTTCAAAAATGTTCTTATTATCCTAGATATTAGAGATCATTATCAACAAAATTTATGGTCGATGACAGTGTGCACACTATTTACAAACAAAAATTGATTTCATAATTCACAGTTCCCAAAAAACTGTATAGAATTTTAATGACAAGATATGAATTACCCTTGATTGGTATACTACCATAAGGTCAATGACTCTTAGACCAGTCATCCTTAACAGGCCTCCACCAACTTCAAATTTTTGCTGGATTGGCATCCTTGAGCGCTGAATTGTAAATATGCTAGTATAACATTAGAAGGTGTATCAATTGCTAAGTTCTCAAACTTGGAAATTCCATAAGATATGTGGTTATTTCATATCATCTTAATCGTGTTGTTTATTCACTAAATTCTTTAGCTAAGAAGATGAATCCAAAAACGGGGCAAGGCGTCATTGATGTGATGGATTCTTCATTCATCGTATCCTCGAGCCATACTACTAATTTTCCAATACCTTTGCATACAATAGGTTTATCTCCAAGCATGGAAAGCTTGTTGAACTTTTGACTTGTAACCGGGTTCACCATAGTTGAAATACTACTGCTCTAAGACATAGGCAAAGGGGATGAATTGTCGGCACTAAAATTGCCGTAAGACTAAGGCAAGTGCATAGCCAATGCTTCTAAATAATCCAATAAGCAGCACAAAACCATGATCTCAACATTGATATATTATTGTTTATGGTGAAAGCCAAAGGGCCTTCCATGTCACATAGTCTTCATTGAGGTTCTGGAATTTCTAAACCCATTGCTCTTTAGACTTATCATGGAGCCATTCCTTCTTGAGGATTTTGGAGACAAGACTAAAATTGGGAAGGAAATTGTGTGACATTATCTTCTCTTCAAGGCATAAGTGATGTACAAGCCAAATATAAGGAAATGGCACACATTGCGATGAAATGACCCATCCTTGTTTGTTTTCAAAATCTAAAAGCCCAATTAGTTTCACTAATGATAGCGAGTGCAGGATTAATGTTACAGCACAATCGAGAAAAGAGATCTACTGTCGTTGCTTCAAAATAGCCTGATGTCTTTAGGAATATGACTAAAGAATATATCGCCAAAAAGTTGATATATTGGATTTTTCAAATGTCAATGATATTTGCAATTGCTTCCTTCAAAATGGCCCAAGAGATGCATTCATTGTTCCCCTTTCATCATGATATGACTTTATATCTAGGACTCTATTACCACAAGGATCTGAGCTAATCTTTTCTTGAAAATTGGAGGGTGTAAAGCCTTGTAATATATTCTACCAGTCTTGGACTTTTCAATGTTGAGTATGAGGTATATTCATCAACTGTGGGGACCAAATCTTCATGATAGAAAGTGAAGCATCGATATACTAACTTCCAAAACTAAGATGCTGCTTACAATAGACCAACATCTAAACGAACTTAAACTAAAAGAGCTATATCTCAATATCCTTTCTTGAATAATTCCCTCTCAGTATTGTTCTAATTGGTCCATATATGCTTCAGATCTTGGCAATCATTTGGATGGTACCCTATCTCAACCTTTTCATGCATTATTGAGACATACCTGGGTTTAAGAACATCTTCATCTTCACTCTGTCAACATTGAGACCATGTCAAACTTCCTCAAAAGGCTTTAGATTTGAAGTGGACTATTACTCCATGATAGAGACCCTTTGATAAACTACCATTGGCCAATTGTCCCATAATGATGATGATCATGATGAAATGATGCATGCATCAATAGAAAAACAAAAGGAAAAAAAGTTAATGACCGTACGAAGCAATAATCATAAAAATATGGGTATATATAAAAAATAGCAATGAAAATACATCATTAAAATAGCCCCAACAATAGGCGATATGATGTTTAGGGGCAAACACAACAATTGACAATAAACGGATAACATAATTGCATGTCTATTATCGCTTGCCCAACATGGTTATAAGAGTGAATGTAAAATTTGTTTCCCCAAGTGACTCTATTCTCTAGGTTATTCTAGCAACATTTTGGTATGGTTTGACATAGTTTGGCTCAAAGGTTTCACTATATGGCTTTCAGTAAATGCCTAAATTGGTACCTGGATTGCTCCTCTGTTTGATAAGGATAGCAAACGCACCCCAATCCTAGGCTTATTAAGTGTAGAGGGCTACTCACGAGAGACATAGATAGTTTACACCCTCGAGGAATACTTATTAAGATAGATTGCTTACTTCCTTTTAGTAGTTGGGACCGTAACCTCATTATGGTATTTGGTTGGAATGTAATGCATATGCAAGTGCATAGTGTGTGTCAAGAAAGCAATCATACCTTTTGTTTTACTCCTATTTACCATACTTATTTGAGTCGATAATTATTCTAGAATGAAATAGTCCCTGGAGATTATAGTGCAAAAACCATAAAAGATAACATGTTTGTGGATAAAGGTGAAAGGGGATATAACCAAATATTGATGGAATTCGAAAAAAAAACTAAAAATCGAGTGAGATATAGCTAATTGTAGGCTTAACTTTCTAAATCCTCCCCGGTAGAGTTGCCAAGCTATCAGCACTATAACTTTTTTTCTCTCCAGACGATCCAAGGCGAGCACACACAATGTGAAAAAGAGAGAGTTCATCGACGAATCACTTATCTAACTAGTCTTGGGAGTCTACCGTAAAGTGGCCATAAATTTAGAATTGCTATTGACCATTTCAGACTAAGCATGATCAGATGCCTATTAAAAATAATATTCTGAGACTCAAAATGTTGATTTCAAGGTCTACAACTTTTAAAGATTTGTTGGTCGGTTTAAGAGTTGGTTACAAATGGGAAAGGATTAGCACTACCATGATGACCGAAATTCATACTTGCGAACTATATTTTGCTTCATTTTTTACTTGATTTCATTTAGTCATTATTTAGATATATTCCTCATTTATGCATGAAGTTTTGTAGAATATGTAAATCCAAAATTGGAAAGAAAATTTATATCACCTATACGTTATGAAGGTATAAGAAGCATAAGGTTTTATAGTGAAAATAATTTTTGGATTAAATTTGGAAAATTCAAATATTTCTTAGAAGGCACTAGAAAGATATTGACATGGAACATTGCCTTGTAAAATTTTTTGAAAACAGGTTTTAAATATGAATGTACAATGATCATTGCAAGAAGGAGATGTGTTAATAGGATGAAAAAGAATATAACAATATCGTAGAGAAACAATCACACCTAAAAGAACATATAAAGGGGGGACAATCGGGATGTATCTTGTAATTGTCTTTGATTATTAAAGAATAACTAAAAATGACAATTTCAAAACATGTCTGGATTTAGGTAGCTTAAGGAATGAAAAAGGTTTTGATTGAAATAATCCAAGATATTCGGAGGGAAGAAAATTTTTGGATTTTTAGGTAAGAATGGTGTTAGAGTATCCCTTCAAAGAAGTGGGGTTGGAGTATCCCTAAGAATGAAATTTTTTTGATGATTTAAGAAAATAGCTAGGAATAGCGAATAAATCTGAGAGAGAAAATTCAAATTTCTCATGGAAAACGGGGTCAAAGAATCCCTTCGAAGTGATAAGGTTAAAGTATATTGAGAATGAAAATTTTGGATGATTTAGGAAAAATAGTTAGGAATCTTAAATTAATTCAATAGAGAAAACTCAAGTTTTTTTAGTAGAAAACAAAGTTGGAGTATCCCCTCGAAGTGGTGCGGTTGGAGTATCCGTAAAAGATGAAAATTTTCAAATGTCTGATAGGAAATGGAAATTTTGAAAAAGGTATTTAAATAAAATATAATTTTGTCTTAAGCCTTCATTCGAGCCTAAAGCGCTTGTGTTGTAGAGGAGCTAATCAGATGCATTTTGAGAAGTTTAAACATCTCGATGATGGCAATTCGAGAGACTGGATTGATTTTAGTTTTAAAAATATAGGGTCAGCATCTTTCTATCTCCCTTTTCGAATTTATTTTAGGTTCATCCAAATGCTTTGGTGGGCAAAGGAGGTACCGTTGGAAAGTTAACTCGATGATGACTAATACAAAGATATTTCAAAAATTCAAGAAAATCATGTTCTAAGTGGAATTAATTTTTGGAATTTGGCTTTTTGATGTTAGCAGCATGTACAAGGGAAAAAGGTGTGATAGATTTTGAGAAATCATTCTAGGCTCATCCGAAATCGTTAAATCATTAACAATATCTTTCTAAAAAGGCAATTTTGTGTACATTTTTGAAAAAATATTTAAATAATATGGAAAAATCATCTGATGGGCCGAAACGGCCCAAACATAAAGTAATGCCTTAGTCATAGGTGTTCCAAATAGCAACAGTTCAAAAAATCATAACTTCCTTATCCGAGATGATCTAAGGGCAAACAAGACATCTTTAGAAAGATAACTTGATGCCCTTTAAGAGAAAAATATCATAAAATTCTAGAAAAATCATGTATGGTTCAAGAACAATTTTTCAAATTAGAACTATCATGCTACCAGAGCAAGAAATAGGGCTATTTAATTTTTCGAGTTTCATGGGGTTAAATTCGAGTTATGGTTGTCTGAATGTCCATAACACAGGAAAGAGAATAACATAGGCATCATAAGTTCATTTCAATCCTAAAGTAGTTTGGGATGTAGATACCTCATTTTATCTGAGCCAATTTTGGCATTCCAAGACAAATTCAAAAGATGATAGATCAAAATGGGGATAGCCGCTGGGTGCCATGTCACATTAAAGAAGATGTATAATTGAAGCATCAAAGGTCACTATTTGGGGTGTCCCTGAAGTCATTTAGATGAGCATAAGTCAGTTTTCCACTATTTGTGGCCAAGGTGAGGTACTCAAAGACCCTAAGCTATGTGCAAGTCACATTGGTACATAAGTATTAATACAAAGCTTTTACATTGCCAAAAATTCAATTTTTCACATTTAGTATCGATATAAGAGGGTTTGGTATCAATACCTAAGGTGTGGTCTCGATACTTAGTGTGTTTGTATCGGTATAGGCCTTGTTAGTAGCTAAAGTTATGACCTTTGGAAAAATGTATCAATACACAAGTAAGAGCATCGATGCAATTCCATGAAGCATCGATACAGGCCTCTAAGTCTAGAGGCTGGAAAAAAAATTTTTGCTCTTGGTATCGATACATACCTCATTGTATCGATACTCATGGGTAAAAGTTGACTTGTGTATTGATACAAAATGTTTTGTTTCAATAACCAAGGTATTTTTGCCTAGCTCAAGCCATTTTTTTTGCCTTTGAAAATCAAATTTAGACATGTTTCTTGCATAAAAAATAATTATAATTCGTACCAAGCCTCAGCTATGGGCTAATGATTAGACGTAAACAAAATTTTGAGGCCCAAATACAAAAGACTTTTGCATGAAATATATGGTTTGTCAAAGGGCGTGCTTGGCTTTTCTCCAGCTGCAAGCTATTACAGCCTTTATGCACCACTGCTCTGCATGGCAGAACCAATGGAAATAAGAGCAGCTGAACATAACACCTAGAATTATCCCTTAGTACATGAATAAAAGATAAAAAATGTCCTTGTCTTATCTTTAAAAAGCTTTAGTTGAACCATGAATTTAAAAGAGGGACAAAGTTGGCTCAATTATCTATGAATCATTTTTCAACAATCTCTAAAAAAACCTTGAACAACCTCTAAAAAAAAAGACTTTAAAAAACACTATTCTATTGCTTTTTACCCTTAACCTTCCTCTAATCCCGTAGTTCCTTAAAATCACCACCAAAAACACTTTCAAGACCCTCTATTCCATTTATCCTTCTTCTAAAACTTCCTTCCATCAACATCTTACTAGATAACTCATTTTTTTGCACATCAACATAAAAAAAAAAGAAAGAAGATGAGTCCAAAGTTACTACTTGAAAAAAAAAATGCTAAAGCTTGAGGTTGTTGGTATATTTTCACCTAGATCTATTTCTTTTCTCATTTCTAGCACTTGCATCATTTTAATGAATCGTTTATGCGACCATGACCATCCTAGGACTCCAATGCATTAGTGTTGCCTTGGTTGTCATAATCTTAGGTTTTTGATGTTTTTTTGATGCCTTGATGTTGTTTGATAGGCCAAACATCTTTTTTTTTCATTCTATCATCAAAACAGTCCCTTATTCATGCATTTTATGTCATGTTTCACCTATCTTCACATGCTTAACACATGCTTGAATGTTTTTTCTAATCCATTAAGAATGTTGATGGATTTTTTTCTATTTTAAAAAGTCTCATGGCATAAAAATGTTGTTTTGAAAATTCTAGATGCTTGTTTTTGTTTAAATATGTTCATGTCATTTTCTATATTATGGTTTTTTATGCCACTCATGGAGTTATCATTTCCATGCATATTATCTACAACTTCTTTACATTTTTACCACTTTTTCCATGTTGAAATGTCATCTTTGTGTGTTTGTATGTGCAATCCCTGTTTGTCTTTATGTATGTTGTATTTTGTTCATCCCTTAACTTATCATTAAATCCAGACATGTCTCAAAATTATCATTTTGGTTATTCTTTAATAACCAATGATAATTACAAAATACGTTATGATTGCCCTTTCTTTTTACTTTCTTTTGTGTATGATCATTTTTTCTTTATTATTGTCTTTTTTGTCTTACTAACACATTTCTTTTTTATAGTGACCATCGTGCATTCATATTTAAAAATTGTTTTTAAAAAATTTTATAAAGGAACATTCGTGTCGATATCTCTCCAGTGCCTAACACAGAATATTCAAAATTTCAAAATTTAATCCAAAAATTATTTTCGTTAAACACCTCTATGTTTCTCATAGCTCTTTGGAGCATAAGTGATATAAATTTTCTTTCAAAACTTAGATCTAGAATTTTCACAACAATTCATGCATAAATGGGATTGTATCTAAACAATGACCAAATGGAATCAATTAAACTAAAATAGAAGCAAGATATAGTTAGTGGGCATCGATTTCGAGCATCATGAGGGTGTTAATCCTTCCCTATAACTTTCAAACCCAACCAATGAATCTCTAGACCTTGTAGACCTTGAAATCAACATTTCAAGTTTTAGGACTTGGAATATTGTTTTCAATAGGCATCCAATCATGCCTTGCCCAAAATAATCTATGGCGACTCTAAATTTATAGTTATTTTATTATAACCTTCCAAGACCAGTTGGATAAGTGATTTATTCAATAGTTTTTCTCCCTTTTATATCATTATGCCTAATTCAAATCTTGATGAAGGGATAACCCAAAGGCTAAACCACACCAACATATATATATATATCTTTCAAGTTGTACATGCTCACTTCAAATCATCTAGAGAAAAAAGAAAAAGAGGTACATGGCGATAGCTTGTCGACTCCACTAGGGAGGATTTAGACAGTTAAGCACATGACTAGCTATATCTCACTTAATTATTGGCTTTTTTGAATTCCATCATTATTTGGTTATATCCCCTTTTACTTTTATCCACTAGCTTTGATCTTTTATGGTTTTTGCTCTATAATTGCTATTGACTATTTCATTCCTAAAAGAATATTGGTTCAAATAAGAATGGTAATATGTGAGTAAAACAAAAGGTTTGATTGTTTCCCTAACACACACTATGCACTTGCATGTGTATTAGATTCCTACCAAACACAATACTAAGGGTACAATCCTAATTATTAGGAGGAAATAAGCTATCCACCTTTTAAGTATCCCTTTATATCGCCATGGCAAGATGTTTTAAGGTTTGAATTACCCATATCTCTCATGAGTACTGCTTTGCATTTGTATAAAGAAATACATCCACTGAATTAAACCTATTTCACCAAATCTATGATTGGCTTAGGATTATGGTGCCTCAGCTATCCTTATCGAATAGAGGAATGATTCAATTACAAATATAGGTATTAATTTAAACCCATATAATGAACCATGTAAGCCAAATTATGTCAAACCATACCGAAGTGTTGCTAGAATAGCCTAAAGAATAAGGTCTCTTAGGGAAACATTTCTTGCCTTCATTCTTATAAACCATGTTATGTAGGTAATAATAGACATTATTGCCCATATTTGTCATTTATGATTATTTTAGGGTATGCTGTCATGTTCTATGGCTAACCTTTTTCAATAAATGGGTGATGACAAGAGAATATTGTTACCTATAATACCTCAGGTCATCTTGAAAAAGTCATATCTTACCAAAATAAGCTATTATGCTTAACATGTACGGTCATAGGTGGTGACAACTGAGAATCACCACTTGATTGTTTAGTCTTGTCCTCGTGAGGTATCGTGTCACTTTGCTAAAGGTAATTATTACCCGAACATGCTGTTAGACTGTTCGTTTGTTGTCAATTGTTATGTTTGCCCCTAGGCATCATACCACCTGTTGGCACGTGCCCACCTTTTATAAACTTTAAATAATTCAAACAGCTTGGCATGCAACTTAGATATATATAATGGTTGTGGTAGTCAAGCCTTTGAGTTATCCCTTGACCAAGATTTGGTTTAGGCATAGTAACATGAAAGGGAGAGAGACCATCAGCCAAATCGCTCATCCAACTAGTCTGGGATGGTCACCATGAAGTGGCTATAAACTTAGAGTTGCCATTAATCATTTTAGGCTAGGCATTATCGAATGCCTATTGAAAAGAATATCTCAAGTAACGAAACTCAAAATATTGATTTCAATTCTCCAAGGTTTACAGATTTATTTGTTAGGTTTGGAAGTTCATTATACACGAGGAAGGATTAGCACCCCCACACATTGGAAATTGATACCTTTAACTGTATCTCGCTTTGGTCTCGGCTTAATCAATTCCATTTTATCATTATTTAAAAATAATTCCCTTTAATGAGTGAAATTTTGTAAATTGTAGACCCGTGTTTTGAAGGAAAATTTGAATCACCTATGCACTCGAAGGTGTGGAGAACACAGTGATTTTTGCCAAAAATAATTTTTGGATTGGGTTTTGAAATTTTGGATATTTTACGTCAAGCACTGGAGAGGTACCTATAAGGAATATCGCTTTGCAATTTTTAGAAAACAATTTTTAAAGCATGAATGCATAAGGTCCCTACAAAAGGGAACCATATTAGTAAGACAAAAAAGAAAATAATAAAAGTACACAAAAATAAGCACATAAAAACTTAAAAAAAGAGGGGATGATCAAAATGTATCTCATGATTCTCTTTGATTATTAAAGAATAACTAGAAAGACAACTTTAAGACTTGGTTGGATTTGGTGGTACTTAAGGAATAAGAAAAAAAAAGTTTTCATTGGTGAACCAAGGGATGTTCAAGAGAGCATTTGTATTGTAGTAGCAATTCAAAAAATAGGGTTGGCATGTCCCTCGAAATGTTAAGGTTAAAGTATCCCTAAGGAAAAAGATTTGATATTTTAAGAAAAGAGAGAGAAAATTCAAGTTTTTAGTGGAAAAACGAGTTAGGTGTATCCCCTCAGAGTGGTATGGTTAAAGTGTCCCCAAAGATAAAATTTTGATATTTTGAGAAAACAAAATGAAAATTTAAGTTTTTAATGGAGAACAGGGTTGGAATATCTCCTCGAAGAGTAGAGTTAAAGTATCCCCTTAGAGAAAATTTTAGTTTTTAATGGAAAACAAGGCTAGTGTATCCCCTCGAAGAGTGGTGGTTAGAGTATTCTATTTTAGGTATATTTAAGAAAGGTTCGGTTGGAAAAAGATTGGAGTGTTCCTATAGAAAAACAAAGTTGGAGTACCTCTATTGGTGAATTGTTTTCTATATATTTATAGAGGAAAAAGATATTTTGTAAAAGAAGTATTTAATAAACTAAACTTGAGGGCACGAAAGAGAAATTATTTTCATGTTTTAAACTTAATCTAAGTCTTAAAGTTTGTGTCATGGTACATGACTACATGAGAAATTGATTAGATACATTTCAAGACATTTCGAACATTCTAACAAAGTTTGTTCAAAAAATTAAATATATCTCGATCTCAAAATAGGGGATAGCATCTCATAGTCCCTATTCTCAAATTTATTCTGAGCTTTTTTGAAGGTTTTGGGAGGTGAAGGAGGTACCATTGGAAAGGTGACTAAATATGGTTTAATGTATAAATATGCCTAAAATTTTACAAAATGGTTTTCTAGACGAAATTAATGTACGAAGTTGGGCATGTTTTATCAATGGCACCATATGTGGGGAAAAAGCATGATAAGCTTTGAAAAAGTCATTTTAGACTCATTTCAAATCAATAGAGCACAAACAATACCTTGTTGGAAAAGGAATTTTACAAAATTTCTAGAAAATATATTTAAAAGTTGCAAACAATAATGGGTCAAAAATGGCCTAGACAAAACATAATATGCTAGTTCCATGGGTTCCAGACAATAAAGGCTTGAAAAATCTTACTTTCTTCATCTAAAATGATCCGAGGGCAAATAAGACATCGCCAGAAAGGTATTTTAATGCCATTTTAGGGAAAATATCAAAAAATTCTAAAAAACTCAGTTATAATTTTAAAAATAATTTTTCAAACTCAAACTATAGTGCTACTAGAGCAAAATAGGGGACTATTTGATTTTTTTGATTTTCCTAGGGGTCGGACTTGAGTTATAGATGTTTGAATGTCCACCACACAAGGATTAGACGAACATGGACATCACGAGTTCATTCCATAGACCTGAAGTAGTTTGGGATAATGAAACAAACCGTTAACCATGCCATCATGAAGGTGCTAAAACTCAAGAACAAGGCTTAGTATTTATTTTCTACCAAAAAATGGATTTTATTTGAAAAACAATATCTTTAAACTCATTTTGTCATGAATCCAGATATGAAATGTTTAATGTATCCCCAAGATTGGAAGACAAACATGATAAAAACCTTAAATCTATGCTAATCTCCATCTATTAGAGGTAGCATTAACTTAACTCAGGAATTTCTTTTTAACAATCATATTTTTAGCAACTAAGCAAGCATCTTGATAAAAACGACATGAACAAAACATAACATGCACATAGACGAATAGGAACTAAACATGCAAATACATAAAGTTGACATCTTGACATAGAAATGGGTGACAAAAATGCCAAAAGATGACAAATAAAATGTATAGAAATAATATGAACATGCTTAAGCAGAGGAAAGCATGTTGAACTAGTCAAGATAGCATTTTATGTCATAAGACTCTTAAAACATAAGAAAATGCACGAACATACTCAATGCATGCTATAAAAAATTCAAACATGTGTTAAGTATATGAAGATGGATGAAATGTAACAAAACATGCTTGGATAAAGGACTGCTTTGATGACAAAATGAAAGAGAAAGTATTTGGCCTACTAAGTAAAGTTAGAGCAAAAGAACAACATAATCCTAAAACTACCACATCTAAGGCAATAATAATGCATGAGAGTCCTACAGTGGTCATGGTAACGTGAAGGGCTCTCAAAAGGATGTAGATAACAAAAACAAAAAATATAACGAACAAGGTAGAGAAAATATACCAAAAAAACTTGAACTTTCCTTCCTACTTGAAGCAGTAACTTTAAGCTTAGTTTTCTCCTTCTCTTTGCTATTGTTTAGAAAAACAAGAATGAAAAAAAAAGAAGTTTACTAATAATATTATTAATGATGATGTGTTTTAAGGATAAACTGTACGAAAGGTTAAGTTTTTGGAAGTTTTCTAGTAGTGGTTTAAAGGAACTACGAGAATAAAGCATGAAGATTAATAGAACAACGTTTTTTTAAAGAGTTTTAGGGCTAAAGGTTACTGGAGATAGTTGAAAAAAATTAAGGATCCTTCTTCTGCTAAGCCAGCTTTGGCCCTTTTAAATTCAAAGCCCAGCCAATGCTGTTGGGAGAAAAGAAAATGCATTTTTGATTTGTCATTCACGTACTAGGGGACATCTCTAGTTACTATGCTTATTTAGCCTTCTTCTTATTGGTTATGCCATGAAGAGTAGTGGCCAGAAAGGCTAAAAATAGAGATATGCATGGCATGCCCTTTTACAACCATATATTTCATTAAATGACCCTTGTCATTAGCTATTTGGTCTTTACAAACTTGTTTAAATCGAATCATGGGCCTATAATTGAGGTTTGATATGAATTATGGTGTAAAAATCATGTTTGAATCAGATTTTCAAAGGCTAAAAAGTGGCTCAAACTAGGCAAAAATGCCTTTATGTATCAATACATAAGGCATATTTTACCCATTAGTGTCCATACAAGGAAGTGCATATTGATACTAAGAGCAAAAAGTTTTTTAGTCTTGAGACTTAGAGGCATGTATCAATACTTTTGGGTTAGTATCGATAGTTATGCTTGTGTATCGATACATTTTGCCAAAAGTCACAATGTTAGCTACTGCCAAGGTTTGTATCAAAACAAATATGCTACGTATTGATACCATACCTTAGGTATCGATACCAAACCCTCCTATCGATACTGCATGTGAAAATTCATATTTTTGGTGATGTAGTGGCCTTGTATCAATACTTATGGACCAATATGACTTGCATGTACTTTAAGCCCTCTAGGTTACCTTTTTTCATTTAGAAGTAATGAGAAATTGATTTATACTTTTGAGGATACTCAAAATAACTATTCCCCAATACCTTGGATGATAGATTCCAATGCATGATGTTGGCCTAGACAAAATGGGGTATCTATAGCTGCCCCTCTTTGACCATTGCTAAGCATTTGAAACTAGGTAAAGACAACTAGACACCATTTTGTTCGAGTAAGATAATAGTTTTGTGTGTCAGTAGAGAAATTGAGATCTAGTTAGTATTATGTTGAATAGGCCAAATATATCAGTAATAGTCCTAACTGATCAAAGAATTTCAATGAGTTTTGTAAGGTTTGACGTCCTTACTAGGTTATTTCTTGGGTTTAACCCTTCAAACAGGTGCTTCTAGCTTGTTTGGGCTTTGACTTGATAGGTATCCATCTTTTTATAGACTAAGGTAGGTTGCCACTAGTTTATGTAGGCTTTGACTTAATAGGCATCTAGCTCTTTATGGACTTAGGTAGGTTACCACCTGCTTGTGTGAGCTTTCTCTCGATAGGCATCCAGCTCTTTATTGACTGAGGTAGGCTGCCACTAGCTTGTGTGAGCTTTTTCTCAATAAGCATCTAGCTCTTTGTGGACTGAGGTAGGTTGCCAGTAGTTTATGTGGGCTTTGCCTTAATAGACATCTAGCTCTTTGTGGATTGAGATAGGTTGCCACTAGTTGTGTAGGCTTTGATTTGATGGGCATTCAACTCTTTATGGACTAAGGTAGGTTGCCATCAGCTTGTCTGGGCTTTAACTGGATAGGTTTCTAACTCTTTATAGATTGAAAAAGAAGAAGAAGATGTCTTGCTCTTTGAGGACTGAGAAAGAAATGAAAAGGTTTCATAGTATCTAAGGACTAAAAAAGGAAAAAGAAAGTGTCATGCTTTTTAAGGATTGAAAAAGAAAAGAAAAAGTGTCCTACTATCTGAGGACTAAAAAAAAGAAAAAGTATTTTGCTTTTAGATGTTTTCAATGAGCTCGTAAGGTTAGAGGTTCTTACCTAAGGCCTTTCCAGGCCTTTTAAAAATAGGAAATTATACCTTAGGTTCCCCAATAAGTTGACTTCTATCTACAAGAACTGGTATTTGAGAGATGGTAAATGCTATATAATGCATGATGACGTAGATGCATCTCTAAATGATGCAAAAGTAATGATTTTAAAAGCCTAATCTAGTGTTCAGTTTTAGCCTTCATTAGCTATATGCTCCTCAATGAGTTCGATATGGTGATCTTTTGCCCAGGGTTTTTTAATTTGGTTATAATTTTCTAAAGGCTTGTTAAAGTTATTTTTTGAAAATGAAGATGGTTCGTGATTATAGGGGTGGTCGATGGCTTGTATTTTTGACATTTTGTTGGGTTAAGTTTGCTGACAAGTAAGGAGGATCCTTTTTTCCCAACTGTGATTCACAGGGTGTCTTTGGTGGTTTTGGTGAACTGTTCTGAACTCCGGTTACTAGGATGGAGGATAGAAAAGGATTTTTCCCTTTACCTTTGTGCTAGAATTTCCTAAGGAGAAGATTTTGAGCTATTTTTTAGAATATAAAGGTCTAAAAGTAAGATTAACTATGGTTTCCAAAGCTCTTTATTGGTATCTAGACATGGAACAAAAATTCCTATAATGTTTTCATCTTTTCAAGTAATGCTAAGAAATCCTGTTATCAGTTTTAGTTTAATTATCAAGCATTACCAATTAAATGATAAACATGATGCAATGGCATACCAGCTTACAAGCAGGCTTTACAATAAATCAAATAATTGTTTTCCGTTCAAAGAAAAATAGCAAACTTTTCAAATGATGAAAGATTTTGAAATACAAAAGAGTTATAAGAGGTTTTTTTGGCCGATTAGCTTCTGGTGTTGATGACATGAATCTTCCACTAAGTACTTTCAAAGACTTTTCTCAAGCGGTTAACAATTTCGATGTCAATCAACTGATTAAGGAATTCATCAAATTGTCTCGTAAGGTTTCATAGACACTGTTTTATAGGCATAGGTGAGAGTGACATTTAGCAAAAGTTAGTCAGAGTGAGTTAGGTAGTCGCATTATGTTTTGGTTATTTGATCAGTGTTATAAGTTAAATTGGTGCTAGCCTATGCTGGTGATTTGGTTAGAGTAAGAAAGTCTAATCACTTAAGTTCCTTTTTCGGGTTTTCAACCTAAGCTAGATCATCATCATTTTTTTAAGAGTAAAAGGAAGAGAAGATATAGGATGCCCTTTTGGGTTTCATCCTAAAATCTTTTCAAGTGTAATATTTCTTAGCGAAATCAGAACTAATGGGATTGGGCAAATCATTTTCATCCATCTCAGTTAAGATCAAGGCACCTCTAAAGAATACATGCTTTACCATGTATGACCATTCCCAACTTAGAGCCCATTTTCCTTAAGTATCTTTATGAATCAGGGGGATTTGTTTGGCTATAAGGTCATCTTCTCAGAACTAATGAGGATGGACCTTTTTTTATTAGCTCTAATCATGCACTTTTGCTACATCTACTCATGATAAGTGGCTTTTATTATTTTCTCTTAGATGAGAGTAGGCAATTCATATCGCACTCAACTTCTTCAAATTATGATTCCATTAACTCTGAGTGAGAGGATTTCAACCTTCATAGGTAAAACAACTTCCATGCTATAAACTAGAGAAAATAGAGTAGCACTCATAGAAGTTTGAACTATGATGTGATAGGTGGTAGTGCAAAGGGTAACTTTTCATGCCAATCTTTGTATGTTTCAACCATCTTTTTTACTATCTTCTTGATATTCCTGTCAGATGCTTTAACTACCCCATTCAATTTGGGATGATATAAGACGAAATTATGATACTAAATCTTAAACTAAGAGCATACTGCTTACATTATCTTATTTTTTCTGATTACACACATTATCTATAATGATTTGTTCGAGAAGCCCATAGCTATAAATGTATCCCATTTTACAAATTTGTATAGATAGATTTAGTGACATTGGCATAGGAAGCTACTTCCACCCATTTGTTGAAATAATCAATAGCCACCAAAATGAAGCAATGCTTATTAAAAAGCTTTGGGGTTGATTTGTCCTATCATGTCCATGACCCATATAGAAATGGCCACGGAGCAATTATAACATGTAGAAGTGATGACGAGACATGGATTTTGTCAATGTAAATTTGGCATTTGTGGCATTTTTTAGCATATTGGATGCAATCTTTCTCGAGTGTTAATCAATAGTAGCATGATCATATGACCTATTTTACTATTCGATGTCTATTGGCATATGTGCTGCAGATATCTTTATGGACTTCTTTGAGAATTCTTTTAGCTTTAAAGGCATCTACACCTCAGAGTAGTACTTGATCCTAGCCTTTTTTGTACAAAATCTTGCCATCCAAAATAAAGCTCATAATTAATCATCGAATGGTTCTCTTATTAGTTTTGATAGCAGGCTCAAGGTATTGTTGATCTCTGACGTATTAGAAGATGTCATGGTACCATGGCAAGCCTTCCTTCTCCTCTTTGACATTTTGACAATGTGATGGGTTATATAAATGCTTATTTGAATGGAAGCAACGTTTGATTCTCAATTAACTTTAGACATAAAAGACAAGGTGGCTAAGGCATCAACTACTTCATTCTCTTCCTTGGGTAAGTGTTAAAAGTTGATGTCATCAAACTCTTTCCTAAGTTTTGAGATTAACTTCTCATAATTCATGCATTTGCCATTCACCTTTATGTTATTATATGACAAAGGCTTAGCCTTTAAATACTTGCAATATTTGGATACCCCTTTAATAGCAACTTGGAGTCCCATGACACAGGCTTCATATGTAGCTATGTTTTGGTGCAGTGAAAGTTTATTCTTGTGATGAAAGGGTAGTAGTTTCCATCAGGCGAGATAAAAATTGCCCCATGCCCTAATGCATTTAAAACTCTGTCAAAGTACATTTTGTAAGATAAACTGCACTCGACAGTGTCTTCTGCCTCGAATATGGACATCAAGTCTTTATCAAGAAATTTAAAGTCCAAAGGTTGATAGTCATCCATTGCTTAACTTGCTAAGAAGTCCGCTATTGCACTGCTCTTGATGGCCTTCTGGTTCATGTACACAATGTTATATTCACAGAGCAAGACTTGTAACTTGGCTAATCTCCCTAACAAGGCAGGGGCCTCACATAAATACTTCATGGGATCGAGTTTGACAATTAGCCACGTGGTATGGTATATCACGCACTGCTTTAACTTCCAGGCTATCCAAGCTAAAGTGCAACATAACTTCTCCACTGCTGAATACTTATTGTTGTACTTTGTGAACTTGTTACTCAAGTAATAGATGGCCTATTTCTTTCTACCAGACTTATTATGTTAAGCCAAGACACAACCCATTAATTTGTCAAAAATTAATAGATACAGGATTAAAAATGAACTGGGCATTGGTGGTAAAAGTACTAGAGGGTTCAAATGATAGTGTTTAACCTTATTGATGGCTTCTTCGCGCTCTTCGTCCATTCTTCAGGATTTTACTTTTGAAGTAATTAAAAGATTGGGTCACATTTAACAGTCAACTGAGATATAAATCAAACTATGTAGTTTAACTTTTTTAAGAAACCTCTTTACTTCTTTTGAAGTTTAAGGTGGTAACTAGCCTTAACCTTGTTTGGTAGACTTCTCTTCCCTTCCTTGCATATAATAAAGCCTAATAGTTTGCCGAATGTGATGGCAAATGTGTATTTGTCAAGATTTAGTTTGAGTTGGTATTTGTAAAGGCTTATCAAGAGTTTTTGTAAGTTAGCAATGTGTTTACTCTCTCTTTACGACTTGGCAATCATATCATCCGCATAGATTTTCTATCTCTTTATGCATGAGATCATGGAATAGTGTTACCATCGCCCTCTGATAGATTACCCTGACATTTTTGAGCCCAAAGGGTATCACTTTATAGCAAAAAATCTCCCACAAGATCACAAAAGTGGTCTTCTCCATATCTTTACCTGCAATTTTAATCTGGTTGTAGGCTAAAAATCTGTCCATGGAAGAGAAGAATGCATTTTTTTAAAGTGTTGTATACTTGGGTGTTGATGTGAGGTGAAGGGAAATTATCCTTTAGGTTGGCTTAATTCAAATCTCTGTAGTCTACGCATATCTGCACCTTACCATCCTTTTTTAGGAACTAGGACTATATTGGCTACCCATTCAGGATATTTAGGTACCTTAAGAAATCTTGCCTCAAATTGCTTCTTCACTTCCTCTTTAATCTTCAAAAGCATATAGGGCTTCATTCTTTTAAGCTTTTGCAATATAGGTTTACATTCAGGTTTAAAAGAAGTTTATGTACCATAATGCTAGTGTTTAATCTAGGCATGTCTTAATAGGACCAAGCAAATACATCCTAATATTCTTAGAGGATGTTTATCAATTTGGTTCGAGTTGATAGGCTTATGAAGGTTTTAATTTTGACTTCTTTTTGATCTTCTTCTATTCAAAGGTTTATGGTTTCAATGGGTTGTTCATAAGGCAATATCTATTTTTCTTCTTGCTCAATTAACCTCGATAGGCCTAGAGTACGAGACTCTCTTCAAAATCATTTTAGGCTCGACCTTGCCAATGCAAATTGGCTGCTAAAAATCAATATCCAAAGTCTCAATATGAAAATTCATGTTATTTTCATCCGAGTACCTGACAAGAAGGAAAAAAATAATATAGGCAGAAAACATGTAGAAAAAGATTTAAAAGTTGGCAAGAAATATGGACATGAAAGATGAAATGCAGAATGCTTAGTTGTTTTCATTAAATACTTAATAAAAAGGGTGCCTAAACAAAAGATCCTATAATACTCTCTGGTGGAAGCATGTAGGTTTAGTTCATAGCATTACTTTGAAACAGGCATTACTTTGAAATAGACTTAAAAGTATAAGAATCTCAGTTTTAGTCCAAACACTCGAACAAATCTTAAAGGGTACAGACTGGTTTTTTGATCCATCATTGGTGTATCTAGCTTATCAGTGGCATTGATGGAGAAATCCCTAAATGTCTTGTTCAATATGATCATATCATTAGCAAGGCCATTCTCTCATGTTCTTTTGGGTGAAACTTTTCCCAAACCAATGGAAATATCATTACTTCATATGCCCTAATAAATTAGCCATTCTTTTCTCTCGATTTTTTTGAGGTTGTTTTCTCTTCTATTACACATTGGGCATGAATCCTAAACCTCTTTTCTTGATTTGGTTGACAACTTTCAAGGCTTTGACCATTCCTTGCAGATGTTTTTTAGTCTCTTTCTAGCCCGAGCACTCTTACAGATGGCTAACTTTAGTCCCATACTCCTCGATAAATGAGGCTTAACCATTGGCAACCCTTCTTTGACATAAATGGCATTGACAAATCTAAAGGATTAGAATGGGGGGTTTTAGGATATCTTCACCAGATTCGACATATAGGGCATCAGTTGAGGTAGCAGCAATGATATCTTCTTCTCTTTCGATACTGACAACTTTGTTTTGAATAATGAGTTTAGATTTTTGGTGCAATGATGATGGTAACGCTCTCACGAAGTGAATCTAGGGTCTTTCCAACATGCAGCTATATGATAGAGCAATGTCCATCACATGAAAGTCAACCTCATAAGTACATAGGCTGATTAGAAGTGGGATAGTGATGTTTCCCATAACATTTCTATAAGTTCCATCAAATGCTTGCACCATTGTGCAACTATTCTAGATATGAGATGTGTCAATAGGGAGCTTGTTCAAACATAACACAAGTATTACATTCAAAGCTAACCCATTGTCAATTAGCACTTTGGGTGACGTGCTACCTTTGCAACATGTGGTGATGTGAAAGGCCTTATAGTTTGCTGTTTCTCCATGAGGGATCTCATCGTTGTTGAAAAATATATAATTATCGATGATGATATTCCTTACTAGGTGATCTGATTAGCCTATTAGAATATCGAAAGGGACATACCTTATTTAGAACCTTAAGGAGAGCATTCCTATGAGCTTTAGGATTCGAAAGTAGTGACAACACATATATCTTAGCAGGCTGCTTGTTCAATTGATCGATGATGCTATATTCACTGTGCTTGATGAACTTAAGGAATTTCATGGCTTCTTTCTCACCCATTAACTCTTTAACATTTACCGAGTCTTATTCTTTGGTTGCAAACTTCAGTGCTTGAGGAATATGAATGATGGCTCTTTGCTAGACTTTATTTCTCAATGTAGTTAAGGTGTAACATCGGCCACTCTGAGTTAGGTGGCTTACCCTTGAAAGGTCAATGTTTGTAGTTTGCTAACTAGATTCATTGGTGATCAAAGTTTTGCTTTCATACTTCCATGGAACCATCTTGTTGTCTTTATAAGGGAAAAGTGATGGAAGTTGAATGATCATCTTTAGTGCAAGCTAAATACGACAACCTTATCATTGGGTCAGCTATCAAAGAAGATCAAAGGTCTTCTAACCCTATAAAGAGGATTACTTCTATCTTTTTCTATGGCATTGATAAAGAGTAGTGCATTTGCAGACTAGGTATGTAAAGCTTATTTTCTATCATAGAATTCGATGTTACCTTCTTTCATTATCCTTTAAACCATAGCACGAAACTCTTTGTACTTTCGAAGAGTGTAGCCATAAATGGTAGGGAAATCAAAGAAGTTATTAGTTTTTTCCTCTGTCTTTTAGCCTCATTAATCAATTTGGCTTGCACCATGATTATTATCTTTACCCTATCTATGTTCTCTACAACCTCTGAGTCTTTTTCAGTAGCCATTCTACTTATATCTAACTAAACTTGAGTTTCAGACAAATTGCTCTAATGCTAGATTTCAGTTGCTGTCCACTTTTTGCTTTTTCTTTCCTTTTGCATTTATAGATATCTCTTTTGTCTTATTCACTCTTGATAGCCTCATAGATCATTCCATAGAGTATGACTAAGTCCACAAAGTTTTTCTAGATACTTTTTGCTACTTTCTCGTAGTAAGGGTTTACAATGTGCCAATGAATCTAACAGTCATCTCTTTTTGTATCAACAAAGGGTGAATCTAGGAGGCTTCTTCTATGCATCTCAAAACGTAATGCCTAAAGCTTCCATCGATTCTCTTTTCCACGCTCATGAGTCTGAGATCCTGTCAATTGAAGGTCTCTCTTCATCTATGGCATTAATCGACAGACCATTGTATTCGTCCCACTTCTTATAGACCTTAATCTTTGATCGATCCAGCATTCCTTAGACCATTTCTAAGAATAATGGGCAGTACTGCAAATCGTGTTCTTGACTACATTGACAGCAAGATGCCCTAGGAATTTCTTTGCTCTGGCCTACTACTCAAACCATTATGAAGGCTTATCATACTTTACTCATTGGTGTTTTGACTTCCCTAATGCTTCTTTTGATCTAACAACCTTTCTTATTAATTACTGTGATGGCTTTCAGTTTTACATGGTTAGGAAGTGGATTGGCTCCAACATTTGATCCAGGTTCTTGTTCGACCTTGCCCTTTATAGTAGACCTTGTACCTTTCCCTTAAATGCAGTGCAATTCTCAATGGAGTGATCTTTTTCTCCAACATGTATTCATAATAGACATTCTTATCATACAATATCTTAGGTTCGTGAATACTAAGGCGACTGGTTGGCTTGCCAATAAATGAGAGTACATCTCTACGAATAAGAAAGTGGCTCAAAGTTTTCCTTTTCTCAAGGTACTTGTTAATTGTTTATAGCTCTTGCATTATTTGTGCATTCTGAGTCATATTTTAAATGGAATTCTATGCAAAACTCATTGTTGAAGTGAACCTGGCAACATGAACTAGTTGTAATGTTGGTGAGTAAGGGTTAAAACTTGGATTCACCATGTTCGAGAGGTACACAGCCTATGATAAATGTAGATTCCGATTAAACCTAGCATGACTTTCGCTAACAACATTTGCCTTATTCTCCTTCCCTTTAGCTATTAACTTCTTGATTGACCTAGATGATTCTTTAATGGATATAATTTTAATTGCATTATTGATAATTTTGCCCGATATGGGAGACTCACCTTGTTAGAGCCATATCTGGTTCTAGCAACTAACAAAGTAGGTACACATGGGGGAACACTTCTACCCCTTTACCCTTATTATTTGATTTTTTTTATAAGTGTTGTTGTGTTGCTATGATACATTATATTTACTTTTCATATTTCATTTGTTGCATTGTGAAAGAATTTCTTAGTTTTTTGGCTCGACATTTCTGTGCCATAGGAACTTTAAATTCATTTCTGCATCTTTTTTTTTTACTCTGCAAAGTTCATACCTTTATATGCTCATGCATTCATAATTTTTATAATATGCTGAAACAATTTAATTAATTGTTTTTCTAAGCATCATGACATGGATGGTAATATTAGGGCAAGAATCAGCGTGTTAGAGTCCATTCAAGAGGGATTTGGTCATTAAGTCCGAGGAATAGAAAAACAGATAGAAAAATTAATAAAAATGATAGAGGGTCTAAAAAATGAGCCTTCCCTACGAACACGTTCATCCTTGATGAATTTAGAAGGTTAGAATTTAAGAGATCGATTGGAAGCCCGAGTAAGTGCTCTAGAATGGATAGTCAAAGGAATGGGATAGGAGATTCAAGAGATAAAAAAGCAATTATTTGGATTGACAAAAATTGTCAAAGATTTTCTGAGTGATCCCAAAGGATTACCATTGCCTTCAATCGAACCTTTGGCACTCAAAGAATCAGAGACTAGACCTAGTGAACCATCAGATCAAAATCCTAATCTTTGGTCCATGCAAATGATCGAAATAAATCCACCTAATTCTGCACCTATAAGGATTAGTCTGCCTTTTAACCCTGTAAATCTCCAAAGTTGTAGGTAGCCACCTTCTGATGACCATACCAAGACAAGATCACAAAAAAAATCAGAAATTTGATTCAATCATATTAACGTATAAGGAACTGCACTACATATTGCTCTGACATCAGCTTGTTGTTCCTGAATACATTCTTCCATATCAACCTCCTTATCTTGAATGGTATAACATTAATGAACATTGTGAATACCATGCAAGAATACGAGGACAATTAATAGAAGTGTGCTTTACCTTCAAAAAAAAAGTTCAAAATTACTCGATGTCGACATAATTTTGTTTAAACCAAGGACAAATGTTGCTGCTGAACTTCTACCTCGTTATTAGAGGCATTAGAACATTTGGGGCAATAAAATGATTATAGAGACAACCTTTTGGCTACTGGGACTTGTAAATATGGGTTTTGTAAATATAGGGTTTAGTAAATATAAGGCATACAAATGGAGTGATCATGAAGCATTTTGTAAATATAGGGTTCAAAAAGAATGACTAATGCTTGCAAAGATTTCGTTAAAGCACCAACATAATTAGAAAAATGAAGTGTTTACAAGAGTAGCATTTTGTTTCTTATTCTTTTGAATCTTGTGAATGTGCACCAACTATGAACAAACAAATCAGTGGCTTTGGTTGATGAAATGCTAGTGTAAAATCATGACTCGAATTACACAGATTCTTGGCTCTGCAATAATCTCCATGACTGATATTAGCTTATTGCATAACATTCAATTTATCTCATTAGATACAATTTTATTCATTCATTCTTTCATTTATTTATTCATTTGTTCATTAACTCATCCATTAATTTTTCCATTAATTGATATACATACATAGATAGAATAAAGACAAATGTTTACAAGATATATGTATTCACGCATATTGATTTAATTCATTTTTTTAAAGGTGAAGTATTGCAAGTTTGATGAAGTTACCTAAAACAAACAAGTTTGTTTGCACCTAGTAAATCTAATTTATACTTCTACTGGTGATCTGAGGAGCATAAGTTGAAAAACGATTATCTTAAAATACTTAATATTTATCATATTAACACTTTTGTTAGAGATCCAGGGAGTACAAGTTGAAATGCAATTATTTCAAAATATTCAACTTTATTATACCAACACTTTTGTCAGGGATCTAGGGAGTATAAGTTGAAATGCAATTATTTTAAACTACTCAATCTTTATCATATGAACACTTCTGCCAAGAATCCGGGGAGTACACATTGAAATACAATTATTTCAAAATACTCAATCTTTATTAGACAAACATTTTTGCCAAGGATCGAGGGAAGTGAAAGTTAAAATGCAATTATCTCAAAATACTCAATCTTTATCAGAGCAACACTTCTGCCAGAGATCTAAGGAAATACAAATTGAAAGGTAACTACTTTATAGTACTTAATCTTAGGGAAGCTAGTCTTATAATACATATTCATGTCAACCAAGAGGGGAATAGGTAGCATATGTGAGATGAGAGAGTCATCCTATTATTGAATGCCAACAAGTCATGAATGATTGAAACCAGGACCATACAAATCCAAGAAAACAAGGAAATCCATTCAAACATTGTCATCGACTTCACCCTTTTATTGTTCAATAACCTTAACAGAATCACATAATCTCTGCCATTCTAACAAAGCCCGAAAAACTCCCCACCCAGGGTGATATAATCCAATGGTTAGGGTGAAACACATTTTGTTTCAAGATTTTGTTAGTCAATGCATGATGTTCAATGTGAAGATAATTGGGATTATCAGCATGATCAGTAGGAGACCATAAGCTATTGAAAATTCCAACTTAAATTACTTAGATGATTTTTTGCTATGTAATAAGCTTTTGAATTCATCTTCTCTGCTAAAGAATTTAGTAAGTAGTCATATAGTGGTTGTCCTTATGACATAATGAGATGATAGGAAATAACCACGCATCTTGTGGAAGTTTTTATTTTAAACATTTAGAGTTTGATATACCTCTTGATGTTCCACTAACTAATATACAGTTTAGGCCTCAAGGATGCCAATTTTAAAATTCTAGGAGCTGATGGATGTCCACCAAGAATGATTGTTCTTAGGGTCATAGGCCTTATGGTAGTATGCCAATTAGGGGCATCTTCTATCTTAACTTTAAAACTTTCAACTTTCTTTTGGAAATTGTAAATTATGAAATGAAGTTTGGTTCCTAAATAGTATGCATTTTGAATGGACCATGAATTCAATTGATTTCCAATATCTAGGATAATGAGAACATTTTGGAAAATTTTTTCTTTGGTAGGTGATCATCATTAGTTTGAATTCTCTGAAAAATGTCCTTTACCTCTAAATATATGATTATCCTAAGCATTCAACTATAGACCTTTCACAACCAAAGGTTTTCCATATTTAAATATTCTTTTCCATGGATTCCTTGAAGGCTTTAAAAATAGGTTGTGCTCCTAAAAGATACAGATAATGATAGCTTGACAAGTGTTAAAATAATGATAGTAATTTTAAGATCTCCCTCATTTGGATAATATCTTGGCATGACTTTGTTAACACTCTTCGAAATCCTTGATTCAGGGAAAATAAGGGTAAAAATGAGCCAAAAACACTTTTTCTTTTTGAACAGAACCTTTTCAAACCAATTTTTGATACATAGGATATGAGATCCGAGAGCTTTTCCATGCAAATCCAATTTTTTCTTTTTTTTTAAAAGGCTCAACCAACCTTAGAGGCTGTGAAGCCAATAGTATTGAAGGCCATACCTTAAGCCTTTATTAAGTAAAACATCATGCTATTGAAGTATTCAAAATGATTTTAGAAAGAAATTATCCTTTTTCCTAACAAAATACTTGTCGTTCTAATGGCTTTATTTGAAATTAAAAATGGCTTTCTTTCTCTATCATTTCTCAAATATAGAAAATTATTCCCTTTGCAGTCCCCTTTGAGCCTGATAATGTATTTTCTTTCTTTGAACCTTAATCAAGGATCACCCTCCACATTGAGGGGGCAAATAGAGCAAAGCTTTAAAATTAGAAGGAGTAAATTTTGTCTTAAAGTTATAAGAATAAGTTTATTGCACATAACAAAGTTAGAAATCAAGAGAAGTTCAAGAAAGTTCAAATTTCAAGACTGAATATTCAAAGTGAAAAACAAAGAAAGTTCAAGTTTCAAGTCCAATTATTCAAAGTAGGAAATGAAGAAAGTACAAAGTTTAATTTTCGAGTTCAAATATTCAATGTGAAAAATGAAGAAAGATTGAATTTCAAAATTTCAAAGTATAAAAAGAAAATTAAGAAAGTTTAGACTTCAAGTCTTTTCAAATGAAAAAATAAAGCAAGCAAAAGTAAATGAAGAAATATGGATGTGTTTTGCCTTGGAAGACATGTTAGGTCGAGTTTTGCTAAAGAAAAGTGATCCTTGATTCAATTACCCTTGAACACTTGATTTGGGCCTATTGAACCTTTTTATCCAAACCCTAAACTATGGCCTACATTATGTATGTAGCAAAGACCAAACATAGCTATCTAAACTATCGGACTATTCGTAGAAAGCACTTTAAAATTACATCTTTTTCAATGATTTTTGAGTTTTTAATAATATAATAGGGCAAGCTTAAAGGCCTAGGAATTGCTCCTAAATCAACAAAGATAACCACCAATGGCAGAGAACCTTTCATGCTAATTCAGAAAGGATCTTAAACCTATGAAAATTTCATGACATCAATAAAAGGTTGAGTTAAATGCCCAAACACTGATACCTTTCAAAATAAACTTTCAAAACTTTTATATCCAAACTTGAAAATTGATGCTTACCAAAAGGCTTCCAGATCAATCATTTGAGACTTAGTGTTTACTAGCATTAGTTTAACACCTATCGGGCTATTGTATGTGAAAATTAAAAGAATGCTATGTCTTTCAAGGAACTCCTACAAAATAAATTTGCCTTTAAATTTGATCTTGATAAACCTTGACTTTGTCATATCAATTTCTTGAAGAAACATTTTAGCAGTCCCACCACATTTGTCCCACTAAATTCATTTCATCATCTCATTCAAAGAAGTTCCAAATGGTGATCATGGATCACAAGAAAGTTTTAAGATGAATATAGCACATCCATTACACTTGATATTAGAAAATTCATGGTTGAAATTATTTTTGAATTTTCATAAATTTTGATCGAGTAAACTTTTCCCTAGGTTAGAATAAGAAAGTGATCTCATTCCATAAATCCTAGAATTTTGATTAAATATGATACTTTTCATTATTTCAATAGAAGTTTGCGAATGTGCCTCGAACATGATATTTATCCAGTTGTATAAATTATATCTTTGGATTAATGAACACTAATTTCATATTCGATGACTTTTCAAGAAAGGTTAAATGATGCTCTGAAGAATTTTGTCACCTTCTTACGCGATCCTATGGTCAGTTATGTGAAGAAGGTTAAAAAAAACTTCGATAGTGATATTCAAAGCATTCAAAAGTTTTTGTTCTTAACGAAACCTCCAAAAATCTATGCCCAATATAGTTGGATGAAATGTTAGTCAGTCGACAGTGGCATCCTTTCAAAGTCTTCAATGGTGATATTTGAAGCATTCAAAAGTTTTCATTGTTATCAAAACCTCCCAAATCTATGCTAGATGTAACTGGCCAAAATGGAAGTCAATCGACAGTGGCATCTTTTCAAAGTCTTTGATGGTGATATCCAAAACATTTAGAAGTTTTCATTCTTAATGAAACCTTAAAAATCTATGCCCAATATGGCTAGCTAGAATGGAAGTCAATCAATAATGGCATCCTTTCAAAGTCTTTGATAGTGATATTTGAAGTACTCAGAAGTTTTTGTTCTTAATGAAACCTCCCAAAATCTATGGCCGATGTAGTTGGTCAAAATGGTAGTCAGTCAATAGTGGCATCTTTTCAAAGTTTTCAATAGTGATATTCGAAGTACTCAGAAGTTTTCTTCTTAAATGAAACCTCCTAAAATCTGTGCCCGACGTAGCTCGCCAGAATGGTAGTCAGTCGACAGTGGCACCCTTTCAAAGTTTTCGATGGCGATATTCAAAGCATCCATAGAAATTAAAACTAAATCCTATGTGATCACCAAGATGCTTCTATGCCAAACATGTGTAGGAGGAAATGTTCATTTGTCATCGGTCAGCTTTACTTGATTAGAAGCAAATAAAGCATGACATTCAACTTCATCCTGTTAAGCGAAATGATCAATTTCATAGGTTTTGTAGTTGACATATATATGTGTGTGTGTGTGTAAACAAAAAAACAAAACAAAATGAAGCAAAATTTTTAGAAAAATTTTGTAAGGCCTAAACCAAATTGTGTCTATTTGGTCTTTGCCTTGTTCTTGATTCTCAGCAATGTCAAAGAGGAGTAACTGTAGACACCTAATTTTGTCCAAGCCCTTTTCCTTGTTAGTCCAAAAATATCTGAGGTACAAAATTAGGCACTTGTCCCGGTAGAGGTAAATTTTCCTTAAGGGAATGTACATTTTCAAGACTTATTTAAATATGCTTATGATCATATGTGCACGTGATAAAATTAGCACCATTTCAAAGGTCATGAAGAGCAAATCTTGGATAAAAAATACGAATGTCAAGGCGAAATAATTAACTTTTAATTTTATATTTGTGAAATTTTGATATGTGTTTCTGCGAATGTTAGTATGGTCAAACTTTTTATTTTTAGAAATTTTTTGAGAACTTTTCATTACAATTGGGAAGTTGACCGTTGTATATTTTTAACGTTAACTATGTGGTATTTATGTCAATATGCACACCAAAAATTCATAAATAATCAAGAAAAAATTTGTATTGACATTTTATATCACAAGTTGATAAGTTGATCATTTTAGTAATTTATTTTGAATTTCTCATAGTACCGTAAGTATCATGTCGTGAAAATTTTCTCGATGAAATTATTTTGGATTTTGGATTCCATCTTTATCACTTTGTAAACTAATATTTTGAGTAATATGTTTTATTTAATTTATTTTTTTTAGGTTTTAATGTATTCTTGGAAAATTTTTTTGTCCTAAAATACAAGCTTTCTTTTAATCTGTAAAATTTTTGATAGAATTTTCTCGAGTTTTGAACTTCAAAATTCTTTAAATATTTTCACTTAACCACCATCAAATCAGTTTTTTAAAATTTATTATATTTTATGAGTGTTGCATTTTTTTTTAATTTTCTTATTTTCAAGATACGGAGTTTTCTACTCCATAAATTTTTTTCAAGAGGAAATTTTTGAGTTTAAGATTTTTAAAATTATTCAAATATTTTTATTAAAATTATATTAAATCATTTTTTAAATTAAATTTATTTTATGAGATTTACATTTTTTTTCCAAAATAATAAATTTCTTCTATAAATGTTTTGTCATAAATTTTACAAGTTTTGGATTTTTATTTTTTCTTCTTGCACATAAGACTTCTCAAAATTTTTCATTGTATGATCCAATACTTGAAATCTTTATAAAAAAATTTATTAATTTTATTTTAGGAAAAATCTCTTTAATGGGCCTAAAAACTTCAAATTTTATAAATAGGCTAAATAAGCCCAATAATTTCTCAACAAGCCCAACGGCCTTACCATGCCCATTTTCTTGATTTTACCAAGCTCATTTCATTCTTTAAAAGCCTACCAAGCCTATATTAATATTCAATTTTCCCAACAAAGTCCATTAACCTTTTCTTTTAATTTTTTTATTTATTTTTATATCAATTATTTTGATTCAAATTTTTTTAGAATTTCGATATGGTTAATTCTTAGTTGGATTTATTATGTGGAATTTTGCTGAGTATATTAATTTTAATTTATTATCATTTTTTCATGGAATTTCCAATTAGGCTTTTTATGCACCTTCTTGCATTTGTTTCTTTACTTCTAAGATTATGTTTACTTATAAATACATAATGCAAGTTTGGTTTTGCATAATTAATTTTATAATTTGCCAATTTAGTTGCAAGAAACCTAATTTGGTTGGAATTAAATTCCTTTGCAATTGATTTAGTTTCATTCTAACTAATTCCATCAAGCTAACCAAAATCATCATTTCACCTAAATTAGCATAATCATGACAATGGAGATGGTGGCTTGTAAGAAAAGATGACAAAGGCATGAGCTTATGACAACATTTATTACTTGTCCACCCTAACAAGTAAATTAAAACATCAAATAAATATATATATATATATAAAGAAATTTTAGATGGAAAAAAGCATGAAACTTTCGACCAAGGAGGATGAAAATCCTCGTTGGCTGAATCCTTCCCCCATAAATAGGGGAGAATGTTATTTCTTGAGTTTTTAGTTTTTGGAAGCCAAAAAAAGTGAAAAAATAAAGGAAAAAAAGAAAATACTTGAGAAAAAATTCAAAGCTTTGTTAAGGTATAATCTTCACTAAAGTCTTTGAAGATTTATTTATTCCATTCATTTTTTTTCTTTTTGGTTAGCCAAAATACGCCTAAGTTCATGGACTTTTCATCCAGGTTGAAAGACTAAGTATAATGGCCATGAACTAATTTCCTAGATTTTTTTTCTTTTTTCTTGTTAGTAAATTATTTTTCTTCATGAATCATGTTTATGTTGATGTGATGTTGGTTTTGGTGTTGTGTTTGTCATATATATATATTCATTTATTTTATTTCTTTTACGGTTTTCTTGTTATTATGGTGAAATCACATAATTATACACTTATTTTTGTAATTTTATCATATAATGGTGCTAATTTGTGTTAAATAAAATATAAATATGTGATTATTGGGTTAAAAAAAGTTGATTGGTAGCTTGTTTACGTGTTGGCCGAAATTCATGCTTGTATTTGTGTTTTTGTGGTCATTTTGTAAATATAAATAGTTTAGGGGCTAATGCAAAAAAATAAAATATAAAAAAATCTTTGTTTAGACCTATACGCTTGGCCGAAACACATTTGCACCCTTAGAATTGTATTTTATGCATATATCAAGTTAAAATACATTTTTTTAGTTTTAGGATCTTTTTGTAATTTTAAGAAGTTTAGGACTTTTGTGTAAATATTGAAAAATTTATTCTAGGGGCAAAAAGAAGTGGACGAATCTTGCTTGTGATTTTTTATCGGACTTTTGTGATTATTTTTATTTATTTGAAGCTTAATTTTACATTTTAATCATGTAAGGGCCAATTTGTAATTTTAGGAAAGTTTAGGGACTAGTTTGCAAATAATAGAAAGTTTTTGTTTTATGGTCAAAGGATTTGACTAAAAGCTTCATGGATAGCTTGGAAACTAATTTTGGGTATTTCATACCATGCTTTAGGTATTTTTCACATTTTAGAGGGCATTTTGTAATTTTTCAAAATTTAGGCGCTAGTTTGCAAATAATGGAAAATTTTGTTTTCTAGTCAAAGGTGTTGTCCCGAACCTTCATATGGACGCTCTTCATGATTTACATGCTGATTTTTGCCTAATTAATTATATGTTGTGATGATTTAGGGTGTTTGTTTTTACATAGGTACCTAAGTGTAAAATCGAAAAAGTTTAGGGACCCTTAGGGAAATCTAGCATTTTTAGGACAAAATGGTTATCTTTAGCATGCAATCATTCACTTAGATTATTTTAAATATCTTTAACATTCTATTGGTCCTCCGGTAAGGTGTTAAAAAAATATAAAAAAAAACTTTTCGTATTATTTTGGTTCTCCGTCAAGATATGAAATGAAATTTTTAAAAATTTAGCGACTTAATGGTATTTTTGCATGTTAGGTTATTTTAAAATTTAAAATTCTCATTTAAGGTGTTTTCAGGTTAAAAAAATAAATATATTTTTTTAGCATTTTAAACCTATTTAGGACTAATATTTAATTTTGAGAAATTTAGGGATTTGTTAGCAATTTTTGTACTTTAAGCCATTTTTGTAATCTAAAATACTCAAAATCATCATTACTTGTCTTTCTGAGTCCTTGAGGGTTATCAAGATACTTTTACATCCAAAGGTGAATGTTTAAGATTTCATTCAGCCTTTTAAGGTCATTTTAATATCATTATGGGTACTGGGACACTTTAATGTTAAAGGAATACCCCAGGGGTATTTTAATAATTTTTTCATCAAGATGCTTTTATGCCAAGGGTGAATGTTTAGAATTCATTTAGCCTTTTAAGGTCGTTTTGGTGTCCATTAGGAGTATCAGGATGCTTTCACGTTGAAGGTATACCTTAAGGGCATTTTGGTAATTTTGTTAGAACCAAGTCTTATGTGATTAAAGGATATTTCCGTGTCTAAGGAACACATTAGGAATAGGTTCGTCATTTTAGATTATTAATTCAGTTTTAAGAAGTTCTATAAATATTTTCAATAAAATATAAAATTTTTTTCATAAAAAATTAAGGCAACGTCTCCAAGATAAAATAATACGTAGATATCCTTTTTCAAAATAGAAATCGAGATTTTATAAATTTTGAAATAATAATAATAATCATTCCTTTCGCATTCCTCTGGCCCTCCACTGGGGTGCAAAAGATATTTTTAATTTAAAAGCCTTTTGTGTTCCTCTGGTTTTTCATTTGGATACAAAGGAGAATGATAAAAAGCTTTCGTGTTCCACTGGTCTTTCGATGGAGTACGTAAGATATTTTGACTTTCAAATTTTTAAAAACCCGATCTTCCTAACACAGAATAATAAATTTGTTTTAAAAATTATTATTTTAAGAATCTTTAATTAAATGTCGTATGTTGAAACTGAATAAAAATTAAGATTCAAGTTAACAAGTAATAAACAAGGTACTAATTTTCGAGCATCACGAAAGGGTCGATACTTACTTGTAAGTGTAACTGACTCTCGAACCCTTTTATAGGATCTATGGTATGATAGCGGGCTTTGGAGTTTTTATTCTAGGGTTTCGTAACCCTCACAATATAAACTCTGATAGGTGACTAATCTCACCTAGCCTAAATAGATTGGTGATGACTCTTAATAAATAGTTATTTCGTAATGACTATTTAAGGTTAAGTCAAGTAAGCAATTCATCTTCACCACTCAGTCCCCAAAATAAGAAAATGTCGATAATAATATGGCCTATAGAAATAAAAGAATATAAAATAGTGATAAATTTAACAAATATAGGAGTGATGGCCATTTAAGTCAGGCTTGGTTAGGATTTGTATCCAAGCCACGTTATGACAACTTGCTCAGCAAAAACAACGGATCAAGGCTACTTTATGCAGCTGAGCAATGAAAAGATACTAAAATACCCTCTAAAAAATAGCATTATATGATGAAAATATCCCTCATCATGGCTATTTGGACCTCAAAAATCAATTAAGTCAAACCCTAAGTCCAATAATAAGGCCTGGTACAAATTTGGATGATTTTTGGTTCCTAACACATCACTAAATTGAAATTTAACCTAAGCATACAAGAGTTGAAAAATGTGATGAACTTGGCAATTTTGCCTGGATGTATTGATACATTGCATATTATATCGACAAACCTAAGCAAAAAACCCAAAATGCATTGATATAATGAAGATTGTATTAATATGTTTCCAGGATGTATCGATACATTTTGTCCAAAAATCAAATTTTAGCTACTGCTAAGCCTTGTGTCGATACATTTGATTGACATATCGATACATTAAGCAAAAGTATTGATATTAGCCCCATTTGTATCGATGCAGCCTATGGAATTTTGAATTTGGATGATTTAAACCCTGTATCGGTACATAAAGGCTATGTATCGATACATACATGCAGAAATGTGAAATTTATGAACCTTTAACTTTCTAAACCTTTTATCTAAGCTGGGAATGATAGGGAATCTATCCTTGCTCATGCAAATGACCTTGATAAGGTATTGATATATCTTCATGAATGACATTTTTTTTAATATGGTCACTGGGCATTTCAAACCTTCCAAAGAAAATTTTCCTACTTAAAGTCGTGTCATCTATGATGCCTAGTGAAACGAAACCCGATAATCATCTCAATTTCTTTATTTTTACTATTTTATTCTATTAGCTTAGAATTAAACCCCAAGATATCAAAATTTGGCCCAATAAGAGAAATGAGCCATTTCATCTAAAAGTCTCTTATTAGGCATGAACCGTTTGAAAAGAGGCCAGGACAAAATCAGGTGCCTACGCGTTGCATTTGAAAATACTTTATTGGTCTGTACCTTTCTTGACTCAGTGTATTCACAAGCAAAGTGACACTTCTTACCACAATTAAAACACTTGACTTTAGCTTTGTTCTTCTTTTTGTGTTATATCTTAGAAGTCTTTCCTTTGCCTTTGGAGTTGTCTTTTAGCTTTTTTAATGCTTTTCCTTTGTCAAACTATATGGCTTGCATTTTAAGCTTGAAGCTTCATGAGAACTTGTTCCAGCCATATACACATCAACAATAGGCTTAAATGCTTCAATGTTATTTCGTCCAATTTTAAATGGCATGAAACATCATCAAGTGTTTTAAGTTCTCATTGTGGGTAAGGTGCACTTTCATATGCTCCCAACTATGGGGCAAAGATCAAATAATAGCTTGAACTTATTGCTCAAAGTATGACTAGCATCTTTCAACTCATTTATCATGTTTCACATTTGCCTTACCTGTTGCCTCATATTGTGACTTTGGCATTTCTTCTAAGTGTCAAACTTGATTATGAGCTGCCTAAGTTTGGTAATGATATTTAATAAAACTTTGCCTTAAGAGTAGCACACATCTCTTTTGCTTCCTCATGCTTTCTAAATTCTCACATGATGTCATTCTTTATACTGCTTAGCAACATAATTTGGCTAAGGAAATTCTTCTTTTTTTAGCTTCATAAACCTCTCAGTCTTTCCTATGTTAGACCATATTTCCATTTTTAGGCTCCTCCCGAACATTGTTTAAAATGTCTAAAACTTCTTACTTCTTTTAATACATATCGAATATTCACACTTCAGATTTCAAAATTATCCCATTAAGCTTTTACCTTTTTTAAGCTCGGTAATAACTTTTTGGTGTAGATTCCATTTCAATAAAAAAAACTATTCTATAGTATTAGCTTTGAATTAATCTCATTTTTGATATAATAATAACTTAAGCTAAATAAACTTGTACTCAATTGTTTCCAACTTAGTATTTTCCTTAAATTAAATTGAAAAATATTTTGAAAAATACTGAGTCCTATTTTCTCAAAAATAAATGTTTTAAAATGGATATTTATACTTAGAATATTTTTTTAGATATGTTTGAGTCAAATTCAAGCCAAGAAAAATCATTTTACATAGTATTTTAAAGAGATATACCAATACAATGCATTAATGTATCAATATTATCCTTAAAACCCTCAAATGTATTGATGCAAATCAGCATGTATCAATAGAATCTAGTGAGTATCGATAGTCACCCTATAGGTATTAATACATTGCTTGACAGTAGCTAACATTTGGTTGAAATCTTTGAATGTATCGATACAAATAGGTCTGTATCAAAATAACATGATAAGTATTGATATTTAACTTTGATGTATTGATACAATAGCTTGTAACAGTCACCTTTTTCATTCATGCATGGACACTCTTTCTATGGTATCGATACAAGAATGCGGGTCTGAATGGAAACAAGCATTTATGAAGGCTATAATGACTCTCCACCAGCCTTATTTAATGCTTAATGTCTATATATCAATTACAAGCTATAAATAAAGGTTTCCAACAACTGAAGAAGCTGGAGATACTAACATAAATCAAGCATTGAACATCAAAAAAGCTCAAAAGTCTTCAAATTCTTCATTTTCCTTATATTCAACTTGTGCTTCTTCAAATTTATTTGCAACTCATCCTTTTATACTTAAAATTCTAGCAAAAACCTACATATTAGAGGTTCTAATTGTTTGCAAACACAATGGGTTGTCTAAAAATTAAGTGAAAACACTTAAGAATTTTAGGTAGAATTCTTAAGGGGATTGAAAGGTTCTATCTTAGCCTTAAAAGATAGAGGTGTAAGGTTATACCTTAGCCTCAAAGGTAACAATTTCATTAATGAATTATGGGAATCATCTTGATAAGAAAGTGCCAAGAAGAGAAGACATAGGCTTTGAGTTCAGGGATTGAACCTCTATATATTGATTGTTTGTTTCTCTTATCCTTAACTCTATTTTTTTTTCAATTTATTTCAAATTTTTGTAAAAGGTCAATTTATAATCAATTTTTATAGAACCAATTCACCCCCTTCTTAGTTCAATCTTTACTTTAAGCTAACAATTGGTATCAAAGCTTTGGTCTATATTTTAGATTTTACAACCTTTAGAAAAAAAATCCTTAATAGCTCAAAGAATAGAAGATGCAAACATAATGCTTAAAGCTTCAAGAAGCTCATAAGAGCTGAAAAGCAAAGATGATGTTTCATGCCATTTGAGTCAAATGCAAATGCTATGGGACTTGAAAGCCATTCTATCATAAGACCTCTACTTTTCAATGATGACAGCTACTTATATTGGAAGAAAAAGATAAGGCTTTTTGTTTAAGTCAATGGTTATAAAGTGTGGAAGACCATTGTCAATGGACTATTCATTCTTAATAAAAGGGAAATTTAAGCCATTTTCGCTGCTCCAACTATTTGGCCAAAAATTGAAGTTTTGTTAGTATAACTTCTTACATTATCATTTTTGTTTTCTGTTTTTCAGCATTTTCATCATTTTAGTGAGCTCTCACCCTTTTAGTATTCTCATGCATTATTGTGGGCTTTGGTTGGGGTAGTTTAGGATTTGGATGCCTTAATGCCCCTTTGATGTGCAAAATGCCTCATTTCATCCTCATTATTTTGATAGCTCTCGCTCATGCATTTTATGCCATATCTATGCATCTTGTTATGATTAATCCATGTATGAATCATTAGCCTAACATATTCCAAGCATATTTATACCTTAGCATGCATCTTGTCATGAATCAATATCATTTTCAGCTTCCATAACATTTTTTTGTCAAAGTGCATAACACTTTCTTTGTTAATACCATGGGTAAAGTTTGCATCCCCATTTATGTTTTGTGCTATCCCCTTGTATGTTCATTGTCTTCTCTTTGTCTAAATGCATGTTTGATGGCTATCAAAAATTGATTTTCAAAACCTCCACAAACCAAGCATGTTAACCTCAACCAATGAGGATTAGCATAAACTTAGCATTTTCCTTAAAGTTAGCAAAATATCTTAGGAAAATTAAGTTTTCCAGATCTGGAATCCTAGTAAATGAGCTTAAATCTTCTAATTTTGCAGTGAAAATGGTCTTACACTTGTTCTCGAAATGTTCATGCCTTGTTTTTAAGTCGAAACCTTGAGTGGTCTGATCAGCGGGATATTTTATCATCCCAAAATACTCCGAGACTATGCAAATGAGTTCATGACGCTTATGCCACTCTTTCCCTTTGGTCATGGATTTTTGAATGTCAATGACTCGAGTTTGGACTTGTAAACATAAAGAAAATAAGAAAGATCCTCTGCTTTACTTTGTTCCCTGTTGGCAGCAACACTATTATAAATTGAAAAATCACTTTAAAACCCCAAACTACTTTTTGTGAATTTTATATATTTTTCTTTGAAAGTATGTCAAAATACCTTTAAAATGAGGTCTTGTTTATCCCCAAATCAGTCCAGATGAAAAAGTTATGATTTTTCAAACCTAAACCATTTAGAATGCCTAAAGTGAACAAAGTGCATTTTGGTTGGCCCTTTAAGCCCACCAAACGGTTTTTCCAAATCCATCCAGCATTTTTTCTAAAATGTTCATGAAATTCGTTTTATGAAAATGTATTATTTGGAATTTTTTGATACCAAATGAGTCCAGAATGATTTTTTAAATTTTGACACACCATGTCTCTCGTATGCTCTACCAACAGCGAAATTAATCCTAACTTGAAAATTTATTCACCTAGAAAGTGACTTTTTGGGATATTGGGAATACTTTTATGTTGACCCTCAATTCTAATGGTATCTTGTCCATCCTGTAAAGCCTTCAAACCAATTTAAAATAAATTTGAGAAGCAAGATACCGCGATGTTGTCCCCTGTTTTCGGTTATGATCAAAATTGAGTTGTTTTCTCGAATTTTATCTCGAGACATTCGAATGTCTCCGTATTACCCCGATCAGACTCGAGAACATGCTTTCACCTCCCATAGGCTCATGTCAAGGCAAAAACATATTTTACATCTTTACCATCCTCATTTATAATAATTTCTTTTGCCAAAAGTTGTCAAAATGCTCACACATTTCCTAAATCACAAAGTTTTGTCAACTTAAGTTTTCCAACTCGACATCTCTAAAGAGCGTCAGACATGTTACTTTTAGGGATACTCTAACCCCGACCTTCTGAGGGGATACTCCAACCTCACTTTTTGAAATTATCGAGATTGAAAAATCTTTTTTTGTCAAAATGATTTGTCATCCACGGGGATCCTCCAACCTCGACCTTTCGAGGGGATACTCTAACCCCGCTTTTCAAAATTGCCAAGATTTAAAAATCCTCCTTTGTCAAAATTATTTGTCATCCATGGGGATACTCCAACCCTACCTTTTTGAAGGGATACTCCAACCCTATCTTTCAACTACAATCAATTTTTTTGTCCTTCCCAGACTTTTGTGAATGTATCAAACAAATCTCGTTCAATCAAGAAACCCAGATGCATCTTGAAAGTTATCGATTCGGTTATTCCTAAACAATCGATGCCAATTGCGAGATAAATTCTAATAGTACATTCTTTTTCTTTATCATTGCATTGAATGATCCATGTTATGTTACTTCATTTGTTGCCTCACTAACATGATTTCTTTGTGATGATTATTTGCATTCATGTTTTCAAATCATTTCAAATAAAATTAATGGTAATGTTCCACGTAGGTACCTCTCCAGTGCTCAAAGTGGAATATTACATTTTCAAAGTAAAATCCAGAGGTCATTTTATTGAAAAATTCTATATTCCCCATGTTTTTGGGGTTTATATGAGATAAATCTTTTTCATCAAAACCTAGATTTGTATTTCTATAAGATTCATGTATTTAGAGGGTTATATCAAAATAGTGATGAGGTAAGATCAAAAGAATCGAAACCAAGATAAGACATAGTAAGGTACCGATTTCGGGCATCACAAAGAGGTTCATACTTACCTCATCGTGTGTAACCAACTCCCAAACTCAAATGGTGAATCTTTGTATTACATAGACCACGGGATCGATGTTTTAAGTTTCGTAACTCAAAACATAGGTTTCAGTAGGCATCTGGTCATGCCTAGCCCAAAATGATTGGAGGCAACTCCACGTGTTGGCCATTTCGTGATGGTCATCCAAGACCAAAAAGATAAGCGATTCATCTTATAGTCCCCTTCGTTGTATCATAAGTCAAGCATCTATACATTCTCATTCTCATCACATCATGAAAGAAAAGTCTCGATCAAAAAGACATCTCCAAGTCAAAAAAATATTTTAAGTCGTACGCACCCATTAGATCACCGAGGATCCACCCCAGGGCACATTGTGACAAGTACGTATTCGCATGAAGTTGTTGTGCCCAAATCTTATGGATAAAATAACAAATGGAGAATTTTGGAATAACCATGGATCATATTCCCATAAAATATGACAATAATAATGCCATTTGTCTTACTAAAAATCCAATTCAACATTTTAAAACTAAGCTCATAAAGATTAGACATCACTTTATTAGAGATCACGTGCAAAAAGGTGATACAGTGCTAAAATTCATTGATGCCCTGCATCAACTAGCTGATATTTTCACTAAACCACTTGACAATGATATCTTGCACAATTAGAAGAGAACTTGGTTTAATGAATGCACCCTAAATTTATGAGTTTGATAAGATTCTACTACATTGCCTCAATATAGTTTAAACTATGTTTACCTTACTTGATTAGACAACCTAGCCTTACATACCTTCTTGCTTATAAATGATGTGTTCTTTTATGCTTTTTTATGCCTGAATGATTTTGATTTATGGTTGAATTTTGATTTTTTGTTCTGCAAAACGATTTTGATATCAACACTCTGCTCAAATTTGCATTTGCGATGTTATTAGGTCAAAAATATGCTTGAATCGATACCATATAAGTAAAGATGACACAATACTAAGCTATATGTATTGATACAAGCCACAAATTATTCCCAGTCTCAAGACCAAGTTCATGATATCGATATAAAACCCAAAATTATTCCTTGTATCAATACATAATACTAAGTATCGATACAATGTATTGATACTATCCACTTTGTATTAATACAAGCAAAAACTATTTTAACTCTCAAGACCCAGTTCATGGTATCGATACTAAACCCAGAATTATTCTTTGTATTGATACTTGACTTTAAGTATTGATATAATGCATTGACACTGACCGGTTTGTATCAATATAAACTATTGATTTAGGCTACTCTCGCATACACAACTTCATTTTCATCAAGCCTAAGCCATTGTTCACTTTGTTTCCCTCAACCCAATCATTTCTTAATCACAAAACTTCATTTCACCTTCATCTTTTCCTAAAATCATCAATCTAAAACAATTATTTATCATAAAATTAACCATTTTATTTCAAGATTTCACTCCATTAGCACCCAAAATCACTAAAATTCAAAACTTCCCCTTGTTCAGACCCTAACCATTTTTTCTTTAAAACCCTCTCAACTTGTCCAAATTTTTTTCGAATTTTTAAGTGTTTTTCACTCTCAATGCTTTTCCAATGTCGTTGTTGTGTTTGATTTCAAAGATCACTCCAAAAATACTCCACATTGTCACCAAAGCCCTTTACCCACCACCTCAACCAAATTCCTCAAACAACCTTTCCATAGTAACCCATCATGCCTAGCCAACCTGCTCATAGCACCATCTACCCACTCTACCCCCTTTGACACCTTACATCATTCTCGTAAACTTTATTCGAAATTACTCTTACTTCATTTGATTCCTTGTAAATCACTCTGCTCACTTTGCCAACATCCGCACTATCCTTTAATTTTCCAAACCACCCTCTGATTCTGACCTATCACCACCTGTTCAACAAAATTCTCCAACCACTTTAACACATTACCATGCTTTCAAAAACCAAATAAATTACATGTAGTCAAGGTCCTATCACCCATGCTTCCACTTTTTCCACTTGTCAACCACCTTCGACCCAAAATCAATCAATCTTTGACTCATGTTTTTGAGAACCACCTTCATCGCTTATGTAACCAAATGCCTCTGATCCTAATGACCATGATGATGATGATGATATGGAGCATGATGTGCCTTCTTCACTTTCAGTTCTTGACACCACATCATCCGTACTTGTGGACATCCAAACTATGTATAATTCCATTATGGGTCGTCTTAATACATAAGAGTGGCATTTTAATTCTAAGGATCACTACTTTGATTCTATGATGCTTGCCTTTCTAATCTTGAGCATAGTCACCGGCCATTGAGCGAGCTATTTCATATCTTTTTGGTTGCCTTTCCTTGTGCTCCTCTACCTATTTCTTCACCCACCGGGGATCCTTTAGCCAATGATACTTAGTCATATTAGGCTTGTTTTAGGATCACTCTTAAGTTTTTTTAGGACTTTATGTTTTTCAAACTCTTTCTTATGTTTTGATTAGCAAAAAAAAAAAAAAAAAGGAAGAAATTAATGCTATAAATTTGCCAAATATGTTCTTGCATCTATTGCTATGATGATATTATTGTGCATTTGATTATGATGATGATATTGTTGTGAACTTGAAAAATGTTGCATGTTGTTGGAACCAAATAAGCATGTTGATATTGAACAATTTAAGTGTTCACATGTTATAGCTTGATTTGCGAAAATCATAGGCAAAATTGTGGATTTAAAATGTTATATCTTTAAAGGACTTTATTTTTTCAATTTAAAGCTTTTGAAAACATTGCTTTTATTAAGGGAGAGTTTTTCATTGCAAATTTCTAAATAATTTAGGGGGAGTCATTAACAAACAAATTTATCTTAATTTTTGTTATATCAAAAAAGGAAAGATTCTTAGCTTTAAATTAATCTCAGTTTTGATATAGCAATAACCTAAACTAAATTAACTTGTACTCAATTATTTCCAACTTAGTATTCTCCTTGAATTAAATTGAAAATATTTTGAAAAATACTAAGTTCCCATTTTCTCAAAACTTTATGTTCCAAAATGCATATTTATACTTAGAATATTTTTTAGATATATTTGAATCAAATTCAAGCTAAGAAAATTATTTTACAAAAGATTTTAAAAGGATGTATCGACACAATGCATCAATGTATCAATAATATGCTTAAAACCCTCAAATGTGTTGATACAAATTAGCATGTATCGATACAATCTAGTAAGTATTGATACTCACCCTATAGGCATCAATACATTATAGTAGCTAAGGTTTGGTTGAAACCTTCAAATGTATCGATACAAGTGGGTTTATATTGATACAACATGATAAGTACCGATACTTAACCTTGATGTATTGATACAACAGCCTGTAACGGTCACATTTTTCTTCATATATTGATACTTTTGCTATGGTATCAATACAATAGCGCAGGTCTAAACAGAAATAAGCATTTATGAAGGCTACAACGATTCTCCACCAACCTCATTTAATGCCCAACATCTATGAATCAATTACAAGCTATAAATAAAGGTTTTCAATAGCTAAATAAGTAAAAGATACTAAGATTAATCAAGCATTGAACATCAAAGCATAAAAATCTTTAAATTCTTCATTCTTCTTGTATTCAACTTGTACTCCTTCAAGTTTATTTACATCTCATCCTTTTATACTTAAAATTCTAGCAAAAGCCCACCTATTAGATGTTCTATTTGTTTACAAACACTTTATTCATATATAAAAAAAAGAGATGCAAAAATTAAATAAAAACACTTAAAAACTTTAGGTAGAATTCTTAAAAGGATTGAAAGATTCTATCTTAGCATCAAAAGATAGATTGTAAGGTTATATATTAGCCTCAAAGGTAACAATTTCATTAGTGAATTATGGAAAGCACCTTCACAAGGAAGTGCCAAGAAGAAAGGACCTGCACTCCAAGTTCAAGGACCAAACCTCTATACATTGATTGTTTATTTTTTTTATCTTTAACTCCTTTTTACTTTCAATTTATTTCAATATTTTGTAAATGGTCAATTTGTGATCAATTTTTTATAGAACCAATTCACCATTTTCTTGGTTCAATCTTTACCTTGAGCTAATATGCATTAAGATTTATATGCACTTATTAATGCCTCGCATACACACATTGTTATCTTTATTACTATTTTTTTA